>LNAC01000113.1:303424-315638 GCA_002007465.1 Ailurus styani
TTTTTTTTTAAAGATTTTATTTATTTATTTCACAGAGGGAGAGAGATCACAAGGAGGCAGAGAGGCAGGCAGAGAGAGAAGGGGAAGCAGGCTCCCTGCTGAGCAGAGAGCCCGATGCGGGCCTCGATCCCAGGACCCTGAGATCATGACCTGAGCTGAAAGCAGAGGCTTTAACCCACTGAGCCACCCAGGCGCCCTCTCTTACTCCTTTTAATCCATTTTCTAATTTTTTAGTTTTCTATTTAACTTTAGAATTACTTTATCTAGTTCAAGGAAAAACATGTATTAATGTTTATCGGGATCATATTAAATTATAACATAATTTGGGAAGGGAATATATATGTTAGTATGAGATTGAATATTCCTTTTTTCTCAAGATTTTATTTATTCATTTGAGATAGAGAGAGAGTATGAGCAGTGGGAGAGGCAGAGGGAGAAGGAGAAGCAGACTCCCTGGCTGAGGAAGGAGCCAGATGTGGGGCTGGATCACAGGATGTGGAGATCATGACCTGAGCAAAAGGCAGATACTTAACCATCTGAACCACCCAGGCACCCCCGATATTAAATATTCTAACCAGGATTACAGTTGCCATTTTTCTAAGTCTTTTATAAATGCCAAGGAGTTTTCTAATTTTCACTAAAAATTTTTCTTCTTGTTAAATTTATGCTTTAGATATTATACATTGCATATTGTTTATAAATAGAATCTTCTATTTCACTATATCTTCTAATTTGCTTTAGTTGTACATCTGGAATCCATTTATTCAAATTAAATTTATACCAATGTTTTTATCATTGTTTTTGTTTTACTGTTTTGTTATTGTTTATTACATTTGGATTTCCCACATATAGAGTCATATTATTTGAAAATAGTGATAGATGTCTTTTCCTTTCCAATGTTAGAATATTTATTTATTTATTTATTTATTTATTTATTTATTTATTTAAAAGATTTTATATATTTATTTGACACAGAAAGAGAGAGAGAGAGAGAGAGAGATTACAAGTAGGCAGACAGGCAGGCAGAGAGAGAGGAGGAAGCAGGCTCTCTGCTGAGCAGAGAGCCCGATGTGGGCCTGGATCCCAGGACCCTGAGATCATGACCTGTGCCGAAGGCAGAGGCTTTAACCCACTGAGCCACTCAGGAGCCCAGGATATTTATTTTTTTATCTTTAGTCTCAGTGACTAGCTTTCAAATATAATATTAAGAAAATGGGAGTGTATCATGCTCTTATACCTGACCTAGTTGAAAATATATCTACTGGTCCCCATTAAGCATGATGACAATGTTTGGATAGAAATAGATATATTTAATCATGTAAATATGGTATTTCTTTTTTAAATCTTTTTTATTCAAGTTTTTATTTAAATTCCAATTCATTAACTTACAGTGTAATATTAGTGAGTAGAATTCAGTGATGCATCATTTACATATAACACCCAGTGCTCATCACAACCAGTGCCCTCCTTAATACCCATTACCCCTTTAATCCATCCTCCTGCCCACCTCCTCTCCAGCAAACCTCAGTTTGTTCTCTACAGTTAAGAGTCTGTTTTATGTTTTGCCACTCTTTATTTCCCCACTACCTTCATTTGTTTTATTTCTTAAATTCCACATATGAATGGAATCATATGGTATTTGTCTTTCTCTGACTGACATATTTTGCTTAGCATAATACACTCTAGCTCCATCCATGTCCTCCATCTCACAAATAGCAAGATTTCATTCTTTTTTATGGCTGAGAAATATTTCATTATATATATACACACACCACATCTTCTTTACCCATTCATCAGTTGATGGACATTTGGGCTGCTTCCAAATCTTGGTTATTGTTGATAATGCTGCTATAAACATCAGGATGCCTATATCCCTTTGTATTAGTGTTTTAATATTCTTTGGGTAAATACCCAGTAGTGCTATTGCTGGATAGTAGGGTAGTTCTATTTTTAACTTTTTGAGGAACCTCCCTACTATTTTTCAGAGTAGCTGCACCAGTTTGCATTCCCACCAACAATGCATAAGTGTTCCCCTTTCTCTGCACCCTCGTCAACACTTGTTGTTTTCTGTATTGTTCATTTTAGCCATTCTGATTGGTGTTAGGTGATAGATCATTATAATTTTGGCTTGTATTTCCCTAATGATTAGTGATACTGAGCATCTTTTTATGTGTCTTTTAGCCATCTGTGTGTCAAAAAGGTATTGCAATTTCATTTCTTTCTATACAAAGTGGATGTTGAATTTTGTTAAATTTATTCAGTATATCTGATCATTTTATTTCTTTCTTGAAACTTCTAATGTATTATAATAATGTGAACGGATGAGCTATACTTAACACTCCTGGAATGAACTCATTTAAAAAATGTTACAGTGTTTAGTTTACAATACCTTAGTATTTCTAATTAATATTCATAACTAAAATCTAAAATTTTATTTAATTACAAAATATTTTGTTAGTTGGGCGCCTGGGTGGCTCAGTGGGTTAAAGCCTCTGCTTTCGGCTCAGGTCATGATCTCAGGGTCCTGGGATCGAGGCCCGCATCGGGCTCTCTGCTCAGCGGGGAGCCTGCTTCCCCTTCTCTCTCTGCCTGCCTCTGCCTCCTTGTGATCTCTCTCCCTCTGTGAAATAAATAAATAAAATCTTTAAAAAAAAAAAAAATATTTTGTTAGTTGGCAGACATTTGGGTTAATCCTAACTTTTGGCTATTATGAATAATGCTGCTTTGAATATGCATATATAGGTGTTTATGTGGACTTGTTTAAAGTCTCCTGATAATATAACTAAGAATGGAATTTTGCCAGGTCACATGGTAGCTTTATACTTAACCTCTTGAGGAAATGCAAAACGGTTTTCCAGTCTTAAAGCCTATTTTTGTCTGATATTAGTACAGCTACTCTAGTTCAGCATATTACCCTTTGCATGGTATATCATTTTCTAACATTTATTTCACCCTATCTGTGTTTTTGAATTTAAAGTGTGTCTCTTTTAGACAGCCTATATTTGGATCATATTTTTCTAACTTTTATATCAGTTTCTACCTTTTGAATGGAATGTTTATTCCCTTTTATACTTAGTGTAATTATTGATAATTTAGTATTTATGTCTGTGATTTTGCTAGTTGTTTTCTGTATTTGTTGTGTCTTTTTTGTTCCTCTGTCCTTCCATTATTACTACTTTTTGTTTTGAATAACTATTAGAAAATAAATAGATAATTTACTATTTTAATTCACTTTTTTTATTCTCTCACAGTATTTTAAGATTTATTTTCTTAGTGGTTGCCTTGGAAATTACAGTTAACATCTTAACTTATAACAATGTAGCTTAGAGAAATACCAAACTGATTTCAGTAGTGTGGCAGAACATCGTCCCTGTATAGCTCTACTCTTTCCCGCTTCTTGTTCTGTTGTTGTCACACAAATTACATTTTTTTGACATTGCATATACATTGCTTCAGACTAATTGATCAGACTAGCATTATTCAATTATTCAGACTAACAGCTAATTATTGTTTTATGAAGTTATCTTTCAAATAAGATAGGAAAAAATAATGTTACAATCAAAACACACATTAATATTGTCTTTTATATTTACCCTTGGTAGTTTTCTTTACTAGTATTCTTTATTTTTTCATTGGGATTCATATTGTTTTCTAGTGTCTTTTCATTTCAAAAATGAAAATGAAAATTCCCTTTAGTATTTCTTGTAAGTAAGGTCTAACAGAGAAGAATTCTCCCAGTTTCTGTTTATCTGAGAATGTCTTAATTTATATTTCATTTTGAAGGATAGTTTTGCTGAATATAGGATTATTGGTTGACAATTTGTTGGCCATTATTGGTCTTTAGTTTCAGGGACAGTATCTATTAACTGTTTCTTTGTTTCCTATGTCTGTTATACTGTTTATTTCAATATTGTGTAGCTTTTTGGTAAAAAGTGGACATAAAATAATGTCATGTGGCAACTCTGAAAATTAGATTTTTCACCTTCCTAGGATTTATAGCTGTTTATAGTTGATATTGTTATTGTTGCTATTCATTTATTTGGTAACTTTCCTGAACTAATACTGTAAAGTGGGGTTTCTTTGTCATGTGTGACTAATAATATCCCTAGCCAGCTTGTTTAGGATGTTAGTGTCTCAACAGAGTTTTCTTTGAATCCCGTGCACCGGTCTCCAAGCTTTTGCCAAATGATTCTGGGTATATGGTGAGACAGAGATCTTCACCACCCAGCCAGGCAATATACAACTTTGAGTTACCCTTCACTTCCTGTTTTCGCAGAGCTTCACAATTTCCCTGGTCACCTACGAAGACCTATGCACTTGTGTGGTCTTCTAGATTTCCAGGAATATATTGGAGCTTTTTTTAAAGCCCTTACTGTAGACTTTTTGACTAATACCTCTAGGGAAAAAAACTGATCTCTCTGAACAGACTTGGATCAAATCTAATAAAGACAAGCTTTGAGAATAGGGTTTTCTACAGAACTTCCTGGCAGGACAAATAATGGCAGTCCTCTGAGAATGGGGCTTTGTAATAATTCTAATTCTATTTTAACTCATTTAGTGACTGTTAGGCTGCTAATTTTCAACATGATTGCCAGCTTTCAGAATTCTTCCTTGGAGTCTGTGGGGAGAAGATGGTAGGGATAGAGCAAGTTAAAAATGTCCCAAATCTTGCCCTTGCCAACATTCATCATTTTCTTTTCTTTTTGTGTGAGTAATTCCCAGATTGTTGTAACACTTTTTTTCTTTTATTAGATGAATTATGACCTTTCATATTTTTTGATAATCCAGATTTTTAAACTTGTAACAAAATATTTTATGTTTTATTTACCATGTTTCAATTTTTGTTACCACAAAATGATCTTCATGGGTGTAATTACATAATTAATCAGTCCTTCATTCCTATTCTTTTTTATTCCCACCAGAATTTAGGCAAAAGTAATATATTATAAATTTTACCTTTGTAATATAATATATTATATTAAACTATACTATACCTACAAATGTTATTGTTCAAGTTTTTATTCTTTTTCCATGTATGAATTTTGTTATTTGTGTCACTCTACATTGTTATTATAGGTTATTTTTACATTGTTTTCTGTGACTCACCTCTCCAGTTGATGTTCTATTAGTAATTACATTTAAAGTTCACTAGCAGTGTTTTACTATGAATAACTGATTCCCAAGTTATTCTTCCATTGGCTGAAGTTTTTTTCTCTAAACTCAAATAAAGTTCATGGAAATAACATTCCCTGATATCTTATATGTTTAAATTTGTTGTCAGTTTTGATACCTAAAAGACATTTTTTTATGAATTAAAATGTTTCACATTTGATTTCTTTGACTATCTTTTAAGATGTTTATTCATTTTTTTCAGACATTGGATTTTACTAGACAAATTTAAAGCCATCATCATTTTACTTTCTTATTTATGTTACTTTTAGCCTGTCTTGAGATAGTAATTTGTTTAGTTCTGAAATCTAGTACTTTATCAATATTTTTCTTAATATTGACAATAATGGATTAAATTTTATGGCATATCTACCTTTTACGTATAAACTCATTCTTATTTTAAAAATGTTTTTCATATTTAAATAACTAAATATTTGATCTGTAAAATTTCACTTTGAAGATTACAAAATGTATATGCTGGAGCATCTTGCCTGCCTTTGATATCTACTTTTTTTTCCCTCTAACTAACTTGTGAACTGCTTTTTACAAAAATTTATTTCCATTGCCCTTATTTTCCTTAATTGTGACTTCTGTATCCTTTGCTTTTCTTTTTCTGAAGTGTCTCTTCACCTTTATATTTATCTTATTTTTATATTTATTATCTGTGATTTTAAAAAAAAAACAATCTTAAAGTTCTACTAGGTTGTGTTCCATTACCTTCTCCTATCTTGTTATTACTTCCCTGAGTTTTTCTATTTTTGTCTTAAGGCTTTTCTTCTTATAGGATTTCAAATAATTATTTTAATGCATTTATTTTTCTCCATGTTCATCTATTTAATGGTATTATTGTTCTAGTTGGTGTTCTTCATTTGATAATAAATTTTTCTCCTAATTCCTTCTCTTTGTCTTATTGAATGTATTTATAGGCACTCTGCTGCTTTGTTTTTGATTTGCAGTTAAAGCATATTTTAGTGTCTTAAAACCACTATCTAAAAATATTTCTCTTGTAGGGAGTGGTCAGGGTAGTGTTACAAGTTACTTTTTTTCCTTAATTTAAAATATTTCTTCTTAGATGCCACAAAGATACTTCCTTGCAAATACTGTTGTGTGAAAGTTTTTTCTTCTGATATCTCTGACTCTTCTTTTTCTCCAAAACTAAGTCAAGGAGTTTCTTGACATTACCCATTTATCTCAGTTTTCAACTATTTTGCTTCCTCGGGGTGTAATGCACATATTCAGAAATACATTGAATTTTAACCCTGTCTGCTATTCGTCTCTAGCTATGCTCCACTTAACATTTCTTATCAGTTTGTGTTTATGTGAACTTACTTGCTTTTACCAGCACTTACAAATAGTATTGGAATATTTTCTAGTTTTGCTGAAAATGGACTTCATGTTTTTGCCTTTTTTTTTTTTTAAAGATTTTATTTATTTATTTGACTGAGAGAGAAACAGCAAGAAAGGGAACACAAGCAAGGGGAGGGGGAAAGAGATAAGCAGGCTTCCCACTGAGCAGGGAACCTGATGCTGGGCTCAATCCCAGGATCCTGGGATCATAAACTGAGCTGAAGGCAGACTCTGAAGGACTGAGCCACCCAGGGGCCCCTTGCCTCCTTCTATTTAGAGATTTCAATGAAAAGAGAAAATGTCTTAGCTTATACAGTCATATTCATACTGGGAGTCTCATTCATATTTACTTATCTAAGGCTTATACAGAAATGTAGAAAGTTGACATTCCAATTTCTATATTTTTCTTTTCCTGTCTAAGAAAAAAGACAAGAATCTTTTTAGGAACAAGAATACAGAACTAGTAAGATTTCCAGCAGTTAAAAACCAGAAATTATTTAGGTCTTCAATACATAAGGCTTTAGACTGTTTCACAATCAGCTACAAACTAGCCTCAAAACAAGAGTCTAAGCTACTAAATCTGAACATTTAAGAATAAATGCATAGTAAATTTAAAATTAAAAAATAATAAAGTTGTAATGTGATTAGAATCCTGATGGATAAGTTTTATTTTAAAAATCTTGTCTAAAGATGTAAAAAAGGATTAAGGATGCCTGGGTGGCTCAGTCAGTTAAACGTCTACCTTTGGCTCAGGTTGTTTTCCCGGGGCCCTGGAACCAGGTCCCTCAATGAGCTTCAGCCTGGAAGTGGGAAGCCTGTTTCTCCATCTGCCTGCCACTCCCCATACTTGTGCTGTCTCTGGAAAATAAATAAATAAAATCTAGAAAAGAAAATTAATAAAAACAAAAGAATAAATTAAAAAATAAAAATATAAAAGAGGATTAAATGAGACCTGACCACCTAATTTTACCTACTGTATAGCCACTTCATTTTCCACTCTGAGTCATGACATCCAGCCATTGGCAATAAAATTTATCAAATAAATGCAAAGTAACAAATAAGCTAAGTAGAGGTTATATACTTATTAATTTATGAATTCACTTATTAGTCATTCATCTCAGATATATTCATTCAGCAAATAATATTATATCACCCATTGTTTGTAGCTAATTAAGGTATTATGGCCCTTCCCTTGAAGAACTTACAGACTATTGGAGAAACAAATGCTAAGGAAGTAAATGAAAATGCTTGAGCTTTATTTGTCTAAGAGAGGATTCATAGGCCTCTGTGTTTGTTTGTTTGCTTTTTCAGGTCAATAGGTTTTATTTTATTTATTTTTTTCAACCTGTGGCAGGTGTATTTCTTTTTTATCATTTTTTATGAACATATAATGTATTATTTCTTTCAAGGGTACAGGTCTGTGATTTATCAGTCTTCCACAATTCACAGCACTCACCATAGCACATACCCTCCCCAATGTCCATCACCCAGCCACCCCGTCCCTCCCAGCCCCCTCCACTCCAACAACCCTCAGTTTGTTTCCTGAGATTAAGAGTCTCTTATGGTTTGTCTCCCTCTCTGGTTTCATCTTGCTTCATTTGTCCCTCCCTTCCCCTATGATCTTCTGTCATGTTTCTCAAATTCCTCATGTCAGTGAGATCATATGATAATTGTCTTTCTCTGATTGACTTATTTTGCTTAGCATAATACCCTCTAGTTCCATCCATGTTGTTGCAAATGGCAAGATTTTTTTTTTAAGCAGGCTTCACAGTAGCACACAGGTTGTCCAACCAGAGGAAGATAAGTGTTTGAAGGGAAAGGAAAGTCCTAGATGATTCTAATTTTGAGACCCAGGGGTTAGCAGGTTTCAGATGGGTGGACACCTATATTCTGCCACAAGGACACTGAGAATCTGATTGCCTCCCAGATAGGCTATTGCCTCAGAATAGGAATCTAAANAAAAAAAAAAAAAAAAAAAAAAAAAAAAAAAAAAAAAAAGAGCTGTGGACATTCTGGAAGAGAGGAAATAGATGCCAAGGATGCAAAATATGCTTCAGATAAACCATTTATTTTGAAAACTAGGCAATTCCAAGGTAACTGCAGTGAGCTGAAGTCCTGATGACTTACCCCAAGATTCTTATTGTTCTTTTTTTTTTTTTTTTTTAAAGAGAGAGAAAGGGGCTCTCTACAATGACTCAGAATTGACTTCAAGCCAACCCTGGTTAAGTATAGGCTCAGCTAGTCTTGCTTTGTTGTAGAAAAACCTATTCCTGCAACTCAAATGTCATGCAAAAAATATTTATTGGTCACCATAGAATGACATTTAATGTGTCTGTTTCTACTTAGTGATGGATTCTCTTGTAATTGGCTTTCTAAGAAATCTCTTCTTTTATGACAAGTTGGGTATAAAAGCCAGCCCCCCATTATAATAGGAGCAGAGATCTGATGCAGCTAACATATGGCAAAATGCAGAGGTTCTACTGGCATTTTACTGATAAACCAAAATAACAGATCAACAAGTTTCAATGAGCAGAATACAAGGCTCAGTTTTTGGAGAGACAAAGCACTGAGCAAATGGAAAAAGTTGCTATTAACATGTAATAAGTACCTGGGGCAAGATATTCTGCAAAGCATATTGGAGAAAAAATCCTTAAAAATACTGTTTAGGAAAACATGGTAATTAAAATTAAAGTTTAAGAAAATGTGGTTGGAAAGACAGTGAAATCTCTTTCAGTAAAGTGAAATTAGTATCACCTAGAAATTACCTGCTTTCAGTAATTGAGGAAAACTTGCCCTGAGCTCCTCATGTCATAGTCTGGGTATTTCCAACACTCTTCCTTTCACTATTTGTAACCCCTATTTGTAACCCACTATTTGCTTTCATCTTCTGTCTCTGCTCTGGTAGCCATGTGAGATGTTTAGAGATCAACTTCCAACTGAAAGTAAAATTTTAGTCCTGCATGCTGTACATTGTATCCCCATGTCTTATATATTTTATAACTGGAAATTTGTACTTTTTAATTCCTTTCCTTATTTCACTCTTACCCCCAACACCTCCCCTCTGGCAACTACCAGATTGTTCTTTGTATTTATTAGTCTTTCTCTCTTTTTTGTTTGTTTGTTTATTTGTTTTGTTTTTGAGATTCCATATACAAGTGAAATCGTAAGGTGTTTTGTCTTCGTCTGACCAATTTCACTTAGCATAATACCCTCTAGGCCCATCCATGTTGTTGCAAATTACAAAATCTCATTCTTTTTTATGGATGAGTAATATTCACATATACATATACACATGTATATATATGTATAATAACATCTTTATCCATTTATCTGTGATAGACACATAGGTTGTTTCCATATCTTGGCTGCAAAATAATGCTGCAAAAAAACATAAAGGTGCATATATTTTTTCAGATCTATTTATTATTACTACTATTATTTTTTACTTTGTTTAAATACACAATAGTGCAATTATTGGATCATATGGCATTTCTATTTCCAACTTATTGAGGAACCTCCATACTCTTTTCCGCAGTGGTTATACCAATGTACATTCCGACCAACAGTGCACAAAAGTTTCCTTTTCTCGACATCCTAACCAATGCTTGTTATTTCTTGTCTTTTTGATACTAGCCATTCTGACTGGTGTGGGGTGATATTTTACTGTTGTTTTGATTTGTATTTCCCTGATGACTAGTGATGTGGAGCATCTTTTCAGGTGTCTGTTGGCCATCTGGATGTCTTCTTTAGAAAAATGTCTATTCAAGTCCTTTATCCATGTTTAATTGGATTAATTTTTCTCGGTATTTAGTTGTATTTGTTCTTTATATACTTTGGATATTAACCCTTTTTCAGGTATATCATTTGAAAATATCTTCTCCCATAAGTAAGTTGCTTTTTTGTGTTGTTCATGGTTTCCTTTGCTGTACAAAAGCTTTTTATTCTGGTGTAGTCCCAATAGTTTATTTTTGCTTTTGTTTATCTTGCCTGAGAAGACATATCCATATACATGTTTCTAAGGCCAGTGTCCAAGAGATTACTGCCTGTGTTCAATTCTAACAGTTTTCTGGTTTCAGGTCTCACATTTGTGTCTTGAATCCATTTTGACTTTATTTTTGTGTATGGTATAAAAAGAGGTCCGGTTTTATTCTTTTACTTGTAGCTGTCCAGTTTTCCCTGCACCATTTACTGAAGAGATTATCTTTTCTTTACATTGTATGTTCTTGCCTCCTTTAGATTTACTGACCATATAAGCATGGGTTTATTTATGGGTTTTCTATCTTATTCCTTTGGTTTATGTCTATTTGTGTGCCAATACTGTAGTGTTTTGCCTACTATAGCTTTGTAGCATATCTTGAAATCCAGGATTATAGTACCTCCACCTTTGTTATTCTTTTCAAGGTTGCTTTGACTATTTGGGATCTTTTGTTGTTCCATACAAATTTTAGGATTATTTGTTCTTGTTCTGAGAAAAATTCTTTTGCTATTTTGATGTGCATTGTGCTGAATCTGTAAATTGCTTTGGGTAGTATGGTCATTTTAACAATATTATTCTTCCAATTCATGAGTGTGAAATATTTTTGTGTCATCCTTTATGTCTTTCATTAATGTCCTTTAATTTTCAGAGTACAGGTCTTTCACCTCCTTGATTAATTTTATTCCTAGGTATAATTTTATGTCTTCCTTTGTAATAT
Source organism: Ailurus styani (assembly GCA_002007465.1). Classification (NCBI taxonomy): domain Eukaryota; kingdom Metazoa; phylum Chordata; class Mammalia; order Carnivora; family Ailuridae; genus Ailurus; species Ailurus styani. The sequence continues at coordinate 314,635 of LNAC01000113.1, forward strand.
TTTTGATTATTTCATTTTTCCCATGTTCTATTTAATAACCAAAAATAAGAGAGAGAGAAACAAGTGTTTATGGAAGGTTTTCAAACAAAAACTTGGTCCTTTCTCAAATGTTCTTTCAATAGTTTTATCTAAGCTTATAGGGGTTATGCTCCTCTGGTAATGCCTTTAGGAAAATATCCAAGTCACTACACTATTCTGTGAGGTTACTTTTTGACTGATGAATTTCTTTAACCCTCAGGCAGTATCAACTACTCATGTGTCTGCCTAACCAATAGCAATTTTAAGATGCAGCAGCCCAATTTGGGATAAAATATAATACCATATGTATCTGAGACTCAGTGAAATATAACAATAGTCTTTTGCCAATAGCAATGTCATGTAGAAAACAGTTTTCTGCATGGTAACCAGCAGTCAGTGATACTAGATTTTCAAACCCATTGTTTGTAGCAGCAAGCACAAGAGCAAAAAACTGCCCTTTGCTGGCAGTTTGGAAACCCATATGGAACAAAAGGAATGCTCTGGAATGAGCTGAGAGTCTGTGATTTGATTGATGGATATAAACCAAGCAGTTCATGCTTAGCTGGTGTTACAGCTAAGCTTTTGAGTCCTTCTGGGTGCAGCACTTTGGAAAAATACTATAACATGTCATTAAAACACACCTAATTTTTTTTGCAGTTCCACATTTACATATCACAGCAGTGTGACATTTTTTTTTTAGAGCTCAGAATTGTCTTATGATTTATTTATTTTTTTTATTTAATTTTATTTTTATTCTTTGCCCAAGGGGTACAGGTCTGTGAATCATCAGGGTTACATCTTTCACAGCACTCACCAAAGCACAAACCCTCCCCAATGTCCATAACCCATCCACCCTATCCCTACCCTCCCACCCCCCAGTAACCCTCAGTTTGTTTTGTGAGATCAGGAGTCTCTTATGGTTTGTGTCCTTCCCCATCCCATCTCGTTTCATTATTTTTCCCTCCCTACCCCCCACAACCCCCCAC
>LNAC01000113.1:315744-607283 GCA_002007465.1 Ailurus styani
AATGGCAAGATTTCGTTTCTTTTGATAGCTGCATAATATTCCATTGTATATATATACCACATCTTCTTTATCCATTCATCTGTTGATGGACATCTAGGTTCTTTCCATAGTTTGGCTATTGTGGACATTGCTGCTATAAACATTCGGGTGCACGTGCCCCTGAGGATCACTACCTTTGTGTCTTTAGGATAAATACCCAGTAGTGCGATTGCTGGGTCGTAGGGTAGCTCCATTTTCAACTTTTTGAGGAATCTCCATACTGTTTTCCAGAGTGGCTGCACCAGCTTGCATTCCCACCAACAGTGTAGGAGGGTTCCCCTTTCTCCACAACCTCGCCAACATCTGTCGTTTCCTGACTTGTTGATTTTAGCCATTCTGACTGGTGTAAGGTGGTATCTCGCTGTGGTTTTGATTTGTATTTCTCTGATGCCGAGAGATGCTGAGCACTTTCTCATGTGTCTGTTGGCCATTTGGATGTCTTCTTTGGAGAAATGTCTGTTCATGTCTACAGGCAGTGTGACATTTTAGCTCTGTTAAATCATACTATTTCTTGGACAATTTGCAATAATATTTTCTACCATACTTCAGATTTTTATTTATTTTATCCAGACTGTCACACACACACAAAAAAACAGATAAAGCCATAAATATTTATTTTCAATTATATAATTTTACTATTTCGCTTATTTATTTTCTCTTAGGTTCTTTGGGGAAATTCGTTGAGTCTTCAAACAGTATAGCTCTTAATAAATTATGCAATAAATTATGAAAATATAAGTATCGAAAGGTAGAAATAATCTTTATAATGAAACATTTTATAATGCAACTCTTCTCAAGGGAGGTGATAGGGCTGAGTATCAGATAAGAAATAAAAATCTTTAATTTTTTTGTTTTTTTATTTTTATTTTTTATTAACATATAATGTATTATTTGTTTCATAAAAAATAAAATTAAAAAAATAACAAAGAAATAAAAGAGACTTGAGAAACTTTAGAAAATGCCTACCCTGCTTTCCATCCTTTGCGATTAATAATTAGCATGACTTTGAGATTAATAATTAGCATGTCATTAGCATGTCTAGGAAGAGGGGCAAGGTTGTCTAGAAAGAGGAACTTAAAATCAATTGGGAGGTCCAGATTTATAGCTTAGCTTTTCCTCCCTGATTAGATCCTCTGTTGTGTTCATTTGCTTTGTTGTGCCTAATAGAGGCACCAGAATTATAGCTAATATTGTCAGGCAACATCCACTTGAACTATCCAGAACCTAGGCATGAAACTAGATGGGTTTCTTTAACCTGGGATCATTCTGAACATTTTTGGATTCAAATTAAACTAGTTTAAGAATAAAAAGAAAATTTATTGGAAGACTACTGAGAGTTTTGCAGGATCTGCGGCAACTCTGGGCCTTTAGGAAGAGGGAACTTGTGTTGCAGAATCTCTCTCTCTCACTCTCTTTCTGTGTGTGTCTGTCTTTCTGTTACTCATCTATTTGTTACTCGGTTCTGTTTGTCTTTACCTAAATGAATTCTTTCCTTCTGTACTCATGTTCTTGCACTGTTTTATCACAAATGGTGTAGCCTTATATTCACATCATAGCTCTGTGACTTAAGAAGCAATAACATTTACTTCACTGGGTTAAATGAAACAATCTTGGAAATAATACAAGTTGGCCAAGATTATGTTCCATGCTCTCCCTGTGTGACAGTCAGTGGACAAGGATACTAATTGGCCAGACCTGATTCACATTCTCTCCTCTGTGATCAAAGGTATGTGACCATCTTGTTACTGGGGAAATGGAGAAAGGAAGCATGTCAAGAAGACTAAAGTAGGTATTCATCTTTTTTGATGGCTGACTAGTATTCTATTGTATTGATATGGATGGAACTGGTGGGGATTATTCTAAGTGAAGTAAGTCAAACAGAGAAAGACAATCATCATATGGTTTCACTTATATGTGGAACATAAGCAATAGCATGGAGGACCATAGGGGAAGGGAGGGAAATCTGAAGGAGGAGAAATCAGAGAGGGAGGTTAACCATGAGAGACTATGGACCCCGGGGGGGAAGTGAACTGAGGGTTTCAGAGTGGAGAGGGACAGGGGGAGGGAGTAACAGGGTAATGGGTATTAAGGAGGGCAAGTGTTGTGATGTGCACTTGGTGTTATACATAACTAATGAATCATTAAACACTACATGAAAAACTAATTTTGTACTACAGCGGTTAATTGAACATTTAAAAAAAAAAGACTGAAGTAGTAGCAAACCCAGGGAATCTAGGAAGATATTTAAAAGTTTGTTGAGAATAATATAGCCCACAATTTAGAATAAAAACAAAGTATTCATTTTATTAAAATTAACATAATAGGATAATACTTGTTATATCTAAGACATGACATTCTGATAACAAGTTCCAGTTTCTTCCTCCCTTTCCTTACTAGTCTTATCTGGATTCTTTAGCTTCTTTTTTTTTTTTAAAGATTTTTATTTATTCATTTGACACACAGAGAGAGATTACAAGTAGGCAGAGAGGCAGGCAGAGAGAGAGGAGAGAGGAGGAAGCAGGCTCCCTGCTGAGCAGAGAGCCCGATGTGGGCCTCGATCCCAGGACCCTGGGATCATGACCTGAGCCGAAGGCAGCGGCTTTAACCCACTGAGCCACCCAGGCGCCCTGGATTCTTTAGCTTCTTTTTAGGTTGTTCCTTGGGGCACATTTCACTGCAGGATGTTTATGATATCAAGAAATTTTGATTTCTGTACAGTGAGTGGCATCTAGTAACTAATTTTTTTTAAAGATTGTATTTATTTATTTGATACACAGAGAGAGATTACAAGTAGGCAGAGATGCAGGCAGAGAGAGAGGAGGAAGCAGGCTCCCTGCTGAGCAGGCAGCCTGACTATGAGAAGCCGGGGCTTGATCCCTGAGATTATGACCTGAGCCGAAGGCAGAGGCTTTAACCGACTGAGCCACCCAGGCACCCCTAGTAACTAATTTTTGACCAGCATCCAGTGACTTTTTCTCTTATACCCTTTGCCATAGTCCCATGAATATAGAGTTTTATCAGTTTCCCTATTTATAGAAATTACTTCACCTAGTTTTCTGTCTTAAAAAAGTCTGTCATCATGAAAAAATATGGGTACGATGGAGATACCTGTATGTTAACCGAAAGGACCATTTTTCTTGCTTGCCCTTGGCCTATGCCTTCAATAATGGCAACTGAATGCAATGTATGCTTATTTACTCAACTTAAAGCACCTGCCAGATTTAGACTCGGCTTAGCATACCTCCAATTTTGAAAGTGTTTTTGCTCTTTTTTCCTTTTTCTTTTGATATTTTGTTTGCTTTCTCATTACATTAACAGATTCTCTTTCCTTATATCTCCTTACCTGAAGCTTCCTTTACCTTTTTAAAAGCAAAATTTGTTGTATTATGTATTTATTTGTAGTGCTATTTTTAGTTGAAATCAGGTTACAAAGTTGTATGTATTTTAAGTGGTTTGTCCATAACTCTCTGCAACATACTGTTATTTTAATTGACAATTGTACAATAGTACCAAATGTTCAGTAATATATATGTTATAGAAGAAATGACTGTTGCATACACTTAAATTACAGAGATATTATTTAATAGTATACAATCAAATTAAGTAAACATCACAGTATGTTAACAAAGGTAGAAATGGTAGACTTGGCATGCAAAAATAAACAAAGAGCACCACGATGTCCACTCTAATGAAGATTGTGTTCCATTATTTGAGAATATATCAGTCAAACAAATAAGCATAAAGTTCCAATGGTGAGGAAGGTTTTGGAGTTTTATGAGATACAGTTATTATTTTAAAAATTAGGGAGTTATTGGTGGCAAGGCATTTGGTGACAAGGAATTATTTATCAAATGGTGTCCTTAAATCATGTACCATCTTAAAACATATTAATTTTGTTTTAAGTCCTGCCATCTATTGGTATGGTTAGTCAAAAACTGGTCCTTTACTTTATGGACTTCTTAATACATAATAATATACAAGTATGGGATATTGTGTCACACAATATCTTAGCTTTTGAAACTCTCTCATATTCATTTTATTTTTGTTGTTTCTTATTTGTATCCTACTTTTGGTTTGTAATATCTCTGAAAACTACTTTAAATCATGTGAAGTCCTTTAAAACAAGGCAGAAAGTTTAAAAAATATATAGTAAAAAGCATCAAAAAATGGGTAATTACCTTATGACAAGTTTGTGAAACCTGCAATTTTCCAGCACATTTCTATATCTAGAGCCTTGTAGAGCCTCCAAGTTCTCAGTAAAGCCTTGCAACAAATCAAGAACACAGTGGCTAGAAAAAAATGATTTCCAAGACAACCCATTGTATGGATGTCTCAGATTCCTTGCACATACCTCAACCTGAATTTTGTATGGTAAAGACAATTCCCATATGCTTCCTCCTGGTTTTCCCTGGGTTACTCTTAATGAATATATCTTGTTGCCTAACATTTGGAATGGCTCATATGTGATACTGAAGGAGCTTCTGAAGATGCCAGATGTGCCATCTGTGTTAGTTCAGGTTGTGAAAATCCATTTATTTAATTTTGACATGGTTAGTGGTTTGGAGAACTTTTATGTGGGCTTTAACTTAATGCCAGTTTGGTTTGAGTCTCTGTCTGCCAGTCTCTGAAAGAACATGGCAGCCTTTCTTTGTTTATGGAATTTAACACATCAAACATCACTGAATGAAATGCTTTAAAGGATCAGAATGTGTAGAAAACTTTTAGTTGCGTGCTACCTTTTCTTATCTATTGACTTATTTTAAATCTGCATATTTTAGTAATTAACCAAATTGATTTGTATTTAACTTTTTCATATGTTTCAATATTTCAGTGATAATTATGTTATTAAAATTCACAATGAAACATTTCTAGGCTCTTTTGATGCATAACTATATAACGAAGAGCTCCTGGGTGTTTCAGTTGGTTAAGCATCTGACTCTTGATTTCCACTCAGGTCATGTCAGGGTCCTGGGATCAAGTTCTGCATTATGGAATCTGTTTGAGATTCTCTCTCTCCCTCTCCCTTTCCCCCTCCTCCTGCTCCCTGTCTCTCTCCAAATAAATAGATAAAATCTAAAAAAAGAAAAGAAAAGAATATAACCAGACAAAGCAGCATCTGTCTTTTCTCTGTCTCTTTTTTCCTTCCAAAAACAGAAGTTTACCTACCTCTTTAAATAGGCATGGAGAAAATGTCATTGCATGGCTTAAAATTGTTCTTGATTTTTATGTGGAAGAAAGAAGATGAGCAAAAATATCTTTACCCGTTTTTTTCCTGAAACCAATCAAAAAGAAGAAATAACATTTTTACAAACTTCAAAGAAGAACTACCAAATACATGAAAAGTAGACCAAATGAAAGGACAGTTCAGAGAACACATGTATCTCAATAGATCTTTGGTAGCACAAAGAGTTTCCCAAAAGTACATTTCATGATCCCAGTGTTGTCAAATATTTACCTGGAACCATAACCTAGAAATAAGTATCAGCAACAGGAGTGCCAATAGGTTTCATGCCATGATACAATATAGTAGGGGAGGACAAAACGGAACAACTACGGAGGCAGCAGAATGCCAGTGGGCATAGGCATGGAGTGTAAGTAGAGTAGATGGTAACTAGCTATTGAACTCCTAATCACAGGTAGCTGAAGGGGGATACATAATTGATAAATTATTTCACAGACACAGACACACAGATACACACACACAATGGCTTACTGACTTTAATTTTGAGTTAAGCTAATTTCCTGCTCACTCAAAACTAAGGGGGTTTTGTGGAAAAGCTCATTGGGATGCCTGCATAGAAGAGATGATTAAGACCCTATAAGAGATGATTAGGACTCCATACATGATTTGAAGATTCCTGTATCCTCAGCTAACTTCTGTGGCCAGTCTACATATTATTTGTCAAAACAAAACAAGACAAAACAAACAAACAAAAAACAAAAAACAAAACAAAACCCCCCCAAAACCAAAAAACCTCCAAAATTATATTATTTTAAAAAATAGTAATCTGAAAGAGACCAACAAGAAGCTGTTTTTGGCTACATAGTAAAGTGGAAATTTTCATCCACTCACCTGGGTAAAAAGAACCTGGGTAAAATATTGTTTAAATATTTAAATGCGTCATCGTGTTGGCAAAAATAGAAAGATATCAGATATAAACCAACAATTATCAGTAGTTACATTAAATATATACAGAACTAATAATCATTCAAAGACAAAAATTGTCAATTTTAAACAAAGTGATAACAAATTACAAAAACCACAACTGAAACTGCATTCCGGAAACCTTCACCAAATATTAGGTCGATGAATATTTGAAATGTAAGGGAGGGGGCGCCTGGGTGGCTCAGTGGGTTAAAGCCTCTGCTTTCGGCTCAGGTCATGATCTCAGTGTCCTGGGATTGAGGCCCGCATCGGGCTCTCTGCTCAGCAGGGAGCCTGCTTCCTCCTCTCCCTGTCTCTCTGCCTGCATCTCTGCCTACTTGTAATCTCTCTCTGTGTGTCAAATAAATAAATAAAATCTTAAAAAAAAAAAAAAGAAAGAAATGTAAGGGAGGTTAAAGATTTTTATGCAGGAGCTTCTGGGTGGCTCAGTAAGTTAAGTGTCTGCCTTTGTTTCATGTCATAATCCAAGGGTCTTGGAATCGAGTCCCACATTGGGATCCTTGTTCAGCAGGGAGACTCTGTCTCCCTCTGCCTGCTGCTCCCACTGCTTATGCTCTCTCTCACTCTCTATCTCTGGCAAATAAATAAATAAAATCTAAAAACAAAAAGTTTTTTTAATGCAAGCATTGAAGTTTAAGAAACAAAGATAACACATCAAATATAATTGACCTAGCTCTACACCCAACTCTGACAGATTCATATCTTCTCAATTACACATGAAACCTGTATCAAAATTGATCATATGCTTTGACTTAAGGAAACTCTCAACAAATTTTGTAGGATTGAAATCATTAAAATCTTTTTTTTTTGATTACAGTAGAACTGAGTTAGAAATTAAAAAAAAAAGTAAAAACAAAAGTGTAACTATGAAATGCCCAAATATTTGGACATTTATAAACTTCCAAGTAAATGATAGAAAAAAAGAATAAAATAATAAGTATGAAAATATTTTAAAGTGAGTGATAACAAAAGTAAAACATATGCACATGTTATGGTATGAAGATAAAACTGCTTACAGAGAAATATATAGCCTCACTTGTATATTAGCTAATAATCCATTACATAGAATTAAGGAAAAAAAAGAACATTAAACCCAATGAAGTTACATGAAAAGCAATTAAAAAAGTGTATACTTCAAAAACATTGATAAATAAAAATGACAAAGAAGAAATAAGCAAAATCAAAAACTGATTGTTTATAAAGAAAATTAATAGACATCTGGCAAGATAGATCAAGAAAAATACATTGCTACTACAGGTCTTATGAAGGAATTGTTATAGATATTAATATTATTAAGCCAGGAAATATTAAAATATATTAAAATGATGAATCTTTAAAAAACCTACATGAGAAATAGAAAATCTGAATCTTGCTATATCATTTAAAAATGAAATCACTGGCTCTGTTGAGTTCTCTGGGAAGATATGCTAAAGCACTGTTAGATTTTTAAGTTTGTTGGGAAAGGGGTCCCTGGGTGGCTCAGTCAGTTAAGCATCTTCCTTCAGTTTAGTTCATGATCCCAGGGTGCTGGGATGGACCCCCACATCAACCCCCAAGGGGTTCACTGCTCAGCAGACAACCTGCTTCTCTCTTTCCCTCTGCTCCCCCTGCTTGTGCATGCTCTCTCTCTCTCTCTTTTTCTCTCTCTCTGTCAAATAAATAAATAAAATCTTAAAAAAATGATTAATGGGAAATAATAATTGGGAAAATGTAAGAAAGAAAGCATAAATGGTCTCACATTGTTTTACTGGTGAATTCTACCAAACATTTGATGAAAAAAAAAAATGACAGGATTCTTACACAAACACTTCCAGAAAATAGAAGAGAGAAAATTTTCCAACTCATTTTGTGAAGCCAATGAAACCATGATGTTCAGAGGTGACAAATACACTACAAAAAAGAAAATTACAGACCAATATTTTTCGTGAAAATATGCATAAAATTCCTTAACAAAATGTTAATAGAGATAATCTAGCAATAGAAGAAAAGTTAATACATCACAGCCAAGTGGGTTTCATTTTAGAAATGTTAGGTGAGTTTACCATTCAGAATTGGCCTTAATACCATTCATATTAATTGACTATAAGAGAAAAATTATATAGTTATTTCAACAGATACAGTTAAAGCATTTTCTAAAACCCCTATTTAATGCCCATTAATGTTAAAACTTCCCATCAAACTAATGAAATGAAAGTTTCTAATTTATAAAGTGCATTTACAAAATGTCCCTTTATGTTCTTTAGAAAAAATGAAGTACCTCAATCACTATTCATATCATTACCAAAAAAAAAAAAATTTGATTTAGCTGACAGACCTAAACATAATAGCTAAAACTATACAGTTTCTAGAAGAAAGTACAGGTGAATATCTGGTTGACTTCATAGTAGATAAAATTTTCTAAGACAAGAAAAATTAAGCAATTACCACAAAAATAGTAAAGTAGACATCATACTTAAAAGATAGATATTGATGTAGGAAAGGCATTAGGGTTTGAAGCTGATGACCAAGAAAGAATTCTTGAGACATCTTTGGTGCAAAAATGTGGTTTGATGAAAGCATGGGGATAAGACCTATTGGCAGAAAGAGCTGCGATGGGATCATGAGAAATGGCTCATTATATACTTTCAAGTTGGGAGGGGGTTAGAGATAGCATAAGTCTCTAAGGAATTTTGGAATCAAGGGTCTTAGTCATCAGAGCCTTCAGATATATATCAGTGAGTCATATGTTTGGAGGATGATTACCAATATGTATCTTGGGGAGAGGGAGTTAGAGATAAAGGAAGTTTCCAAAAGAATTTTTATATGTTAAAGTTGGCTTACAGGATCCTGAGGAGGGAGGCGGGAGGGAGGGAACAGGCTAGGATTGACTTTTGCCCTTAGCAAAGTGTCAGCATCCAGGCAGTTGAGTCCCTAGAGGAACGTCACTCTGCCTGTTTCAAGGACTTGTCAATGGGCTATAGGTAGTAAGGAAATTTAATAATTTTTCTTCTGCCTTTGTTTCCTACATCAGATATTACACCAATGGTGGGGGGAGACACAAAAAATCTTCTGGTCATAAAGAGAAAAAGAACACTTTAAAAATAAATGAATAGGCAAGATACCAGGGAAACACTTACAAAACACATACCTGACAAAAGACCATTATCCAGGGTATATAAAGAACTCTAACAGTGAAAATACAAACAGCTTAATAAAAAATGAGTCAAGACTTAAATGGATACTTTACAGTGGATGTTACTTTACATAGAATAATAACTGTATGTGTTTAATTTCATTAATCAGAGAAATAAACTTTAAAAACATAGTAAAATGCTACTACATATTTCCCAGAATAACTAAATCTAAAAGATCAACAATATTATATGTTCTCAAAGATGGGGAGCAATTGGAACTGTCAAACATTTTTCATGGGAGTGTAAAATCATACATTTAGTTTATTAAAAAAAGCTCTGCATATATTAACATACATTAGTCCAGTAATTAGTCCAGTAATCCATTAGTCCAGTAATTCCAATCCTACTTATTTACCAAAGAGAAATAAAACATATCCATAAAGTGATTTGTACAACAATATCATAAAAACTTTCTTCATAATAACCAAACACAGAACCACATCAGGTGTTCACCAACCAAAAAAGGGGTAAAGTTTGGTATATTTATATAATAGAATACTACTCATTTATAAAAGTTTTGAAGTACTCAAACACATAACATCATAGACTAATCCCAAGTCATGTGGTGAGTGAAAGAAGACAGAGGGTACATACTGTTTATCTTATTTATATAAACTTGTAGGAAGGGCAAAACCAATCTCTGGTAAAAAAAAAAAAAAATCAGAAGAGTATTTACCTGTGGAGGAGTGAAAATGAGGGCACTAACTGACAGGAAAGGAGTGTGAGGAAATTTTCTGAAATGTTGGTATTGATTTATATTTTGATGGGTATTTGTGATACACAGATGAATGTACTTCGAAACACTTACCTAGTAGTAAACTTACACTTGTGTATTTCCATGTACAAGTAAATTTTACTTCAAAACAATCTGTAAAGCATTTAATTCTGCTTTAATGACATATATGCTAACATGTTGAGGGTTAAAGTTTACTGATCTGCAGCTTACTTTGAAATGCAATACAAATAAGAAGAACTGGATAAATAGAGAGATGCAGAGTTCTATAAGCAGATATATTAAAATATTAATTGTATGGTTTATGTACCACAATATAGGTTTTTTAACAATTCTTTCAATTCTTTGTGTATTTGGAAATTTCCATAATAAAACATTAAAAAAACCTTTAACCTGAGACTGAGAACAAGCAAGGGTATATGTCATTATCATTTTTTTTTTTACTGAAGGTTCAAATCAGGATAATAACGGGCAGAAAACAACATAGTTGTAAAGGATGAAATATGTCTCCTATTTTTTTAGTGGGATATACTGATAAAAATACAAGAGCTGATAAGTAAATTTAATGAGTTGCTATAACTCAGATTAAACCAAAAAAATGCAATTACATTTATATAAATGTAGAAAATGAAGAAAAAGTATATTATAACAACATATATGTGGGTATGTTTATACATACAGACATCAAATACCTAAGAAAAGTATATTTATTCTAAGTAAATCTGTGGATTCAAAGTAATCCCATTCAAATCACAGCGTGTTTATTGTGAAGATTGACAAGCTTATTCTAAAACTTATGTGGAAATAGAAAATGCTGTAATTTCCTAGAGCAACCTTGAAAAAGAACAAAGCTAAAAGACTTAAACTATAAGATTTTAAGATTTATTTTAAAACTATAATAATACTCAACTAATTCATCATTGGACATTATATCAATAACTAATGATGTACTATATTTGGCTAATTGAATTTAAATAAAAAATAAATCTACAATAATCAAATTTGTATGATAATGCACAAGTCTTGAGGATTTGACCAATACTCAAAGACAATATAACTTTCAGAAACAGACCTATAGTCTTATGATTTATTACAAAGTCATTATTTTAAGGAAATTAAATAAAATATAGTCTTTTTGATAAAAGATACAAGTTCATATGAGGAAAAAAATAAACCTTGAAGAGGATTAGCACCATAAGCCAAATATTAAATACCTAATAGGCTGTATTGCTAAATGAGTTGGTAACACAGTAAATTTTCTAGAAGAAAACAAAATATTGTCATGGTTTTTTGGGATTGCTCAACTCTCTTAGGACACTACACACTACAAGCAATAAAAAAATTGATATCTGTTTACATTGATATAAAGAACTCCTCTTCCCCCAAAAAATTATGTATGATGAGTAAATCTGGAGATCTAATGTACCATATGATGACTGTAGCTAATGATACTTTATTGAATACTGGAAATTTGCTGAAAGAGTAGATTTCTAGTTCTGCATCACACACAAAGAAATGGTACCTATGTTAGAAGAATATATGTTAATTAGCATGATGAGTACAGTAATCATTTCGCAACATATATGTATATCAAATCATCATGCTATGCACCTTAAATATATGTATTTTTATTTAATAATAAAATAAAGAATTGAAGTTAAAATACAGAGTGAAAGACATAATTGGTCATAGAATCAGCAAAATTCTCTTAACTAAAATTACATAATTAACTCCTAAAATTAAGAGACAGAAGAAAGAGAGAAACAGAAGGAAGAGAGAAAGATGAAAAGTAACAATCATGGAAACAAAGAAAACTAATATATACCTATCTCTCACTGATAAATTTGAACATCTAGTAGAAATTGTTTTCTACTAAAAGCATAAAATATATTACTATAAAAAGATAAAAATTTAGGTTCTTATCTCAGAAAGTTTTGAAAGAGAAATTATTATGTAATAAATTGAGAAAATTTTTGGCAGGAAAATGGCTGGTTGGTTCTTTGTATCTTATTGAGTATTTAATGAAGTGCTTTGTATGTAATTAATTGATGCAATAATATTTATTCAGCACTTATTAAAAAGAAGATACTTTTAAAAACTAGGAATGAAGTGATGAACAGATTTTACATCATCTCTCCTTTTGTGAAATTTATGCTCTAGTAGATTAAAGGGATAATAATTAACCCGTCACTTTCAAATCTAATTTAATTAATCATAAATCAAATTAGTGTATGAATAAAATTAAATAGTACAGATAAGACTTAGAGGAATACTGTCTCGGTCCCTTTTAACTGTCCTCAATCCCTGCAATAGTCCTTGTGGGATTTACTTTTAACTCTTAATTTTTTTTATTTTCGTGGTGGATGGTAATAAATGCAATATTTTCCCAAATTTTTCTGAAGATATCAATTAACATTATTTTTAGTTTTTTTCTTCTTTCTGAATTACTTCTGTTTCCTCTGAAGTAATATTTTGACAACTGTTCGACATAATCTTTAAGCTTTTCTTTTTTTAAGATTTTATTCATTTATTTGACAGAGAGATCACAAGTAGGCAGAGAGGCAGGCAGAGAGAGAGGGAGAAGCAGGCTCTCTGCTCGGCGGGACTCAGTCCCAGTACCCTGAGATCATGACCTGAGCCAAAGGCAGAGGCTTAACCCACTGAGCCACCCAGACACCCCCATAATCTTTAAGCTTTTGCAAAAGTTCTGTAGACACTGTTTGGTTTTTATATTTAAAATAATACAACATAAAAGTTGACTGTGAACTATTTCTGTGGGTTAGGTATCTTGATTTGTAAGTATTCATTTGAGAGTAAATGAAAAGGAAGCTGATATTTGCATATTTAACTCGAAGTAGCAAGCACGGACACTTTGGTCTATCAGATCAGGTCCACTTTAGAAGCCTTAGTTCTTCTGGAAAATCTGTGATTTTTTTGTTTGTTTGTTTGTTTGTTTGTTTGTTTGTTTGTTTGAGAGGAGTGGTTTTGGGGAGTTGATACATGTTGCTGGTTAAGACTGATGGTTAAGTTGGAGTAGGTAATGAGCAGTTCCATTTACAAACCTTGAATTAATCCCTGTTCCTTGAGACCCATTAGTTCACTTCTACCATTCACCACATTTAACATTTCTGAATCAAGGTCCATTCAAAGGAAAAAAAAATACTTTAGTTTTTCTGGACAAATTTTTTACTTCTAGATTATGATCTCTTCTCCCTCTTTGTAATCATGGTTTCCTCGAAACTTTCCTTTAACTGCTACACCTCCATTCTCCTTCTAAATGTCTCTGTAATTTTTTCTATGTTATTAAAAAAATGTCATCAACTGATGATTCACATTCACATTCTTCCTGGTTGTGTGTTTATATAGTTACCATTTTTATTCATTTCTATCATTTTAATTGAGTTTTATATGAAAAAAGATAGGATGTATACAATTTTGACGCAGACACATTTATATTATATTTATTGACATGGGTTACTTTTGATTTTTCATTGTTTTGTAAGGAATAAGTAATTTATAATAAAATTACTACAACTCAGAAAACAAAGTTGTAACTTCTATATGCAAAATTTCTCAAATCATGTAACACAAAATAGTCTACAATGAGAACAATTTAGGAATCTTTTATCATTATTTATGTAATTCCATCCTGGTCCTTTGCTTAATAGATAGGCATTCAATAAATACTTACTGGAAAAATAATATATATGGAAGCATTATTTTGAGACATGTTTTTAAAAATCCTTTATGTCACAAAGCAGTCTCTTTCCTTGATTAAATCTTATGCAGTCTGAGACGTCTGGAGCTGTTTAACAGAGGTAATTCTAGTAATGTACCTTAATAAGGTGGAAACCTTAAGGTCAAAACGTGAGTTTTCATTTTTTAAAATTCTTCCATCAACTCTAAATACAGAGAAACTGACATAACAAAGTTTTACCAAAGATATTTCCAATAAAGAAAAGCTGTGTAATTATGCAAAGAGATTTTCCACTAAATGGAATCAGGAGAAGCTTAAAATTAAACTTTCCATTTAACAAGAGCAATGTAACTGAAGACATGGTTTTAAAAATCCATTAAGTCACCTTGGAAAAAGGCAGTAAACACAACTTCTGGAGACTAGTGAACTCCATTTGGCAATCTATACCATTAGTGATAGCATTTCCATTAAATTACATACATTCATACCCTGTTCTACATCCTTTCTTACAAAACACAATTTACACAAAGTTGTTTTTGCTTTATTCCTAAGCAAATGCTTGAAAGGATTTGTGATGAAAATGAATACTCTCATCAATACAATTTATTTTGGAAGAAGTAATTTATGTCAGGACCACTTAAAATGCAATTTATCTTTCATTGTTTCATTGAAGTGAGGTTCATTACAGTAATGTTACTATTATTAGGATTTTAAAAAAATCAGAAAGAAAATAATGGGAAAATGGTTTGTTAACAAATTTCATACTAAATTATAGAAATAGCAAGATATGCTATTAATGTATTCTTATTTGTTTTCCTTTTCTAATGGTGAGAGGAATTGGTGATTCATATGTTATAAGAAGTTAGCATGCTAAATGTAAC
The DNA here is from genome assembly GCA_002007465.1 of Ailurus styani. Taxonomy (NCBI): domain Eukaryota; kingdom Metazoa; phylum Chordata; class Mammalia; order Carnivora; family Ailuridae; genus Ailurus; species Ailurus styani. Next base: position 330,434 of record LNAC01000113.1, read on the forward strand.
ATTTCAAATCAGGTCATGTAAGTTATGGGCATTGTTTTTTTTTTTCATAAAGGAAAATCTGATTGTTCTAGCAGTACATTTTCTCCAGAGCTTTTGTGTACTTATCACCCACAGTGAGATGACCCTAATAACACTAATGATACTTATACTTCTCTGAATTTAATCATAAAATATTACATGGTTTTTTAAATTCTTGTCACCAATAGTTGCCTGTGATCTGAGAGAAACATCTCCAATATACCATTTTATGTATGTTGCTCGCTATAAAACTTATTTTCACATGGTTAAAATACAAAAGCTTCACTTCATAGTTATATTATGCAAATGCTAATGTATTTTCCAAAGTTCCATGTTTGGCACTCCAAGGTCACGTCTGTGTGATCTAAAAAATAGTCCACTATACAGACTTTGCGAAAAATTAGAAGTTAATGGTTGGGGCTTCATAATACAGCTTTGAAATTTTATTAAGGCCAATATATGGTGACATAGTTTCACTCATGACCTGAGCAGTGTATGGATATTAACTATAAAAATAATTATTGTATTTAGAGCTAGATCACTTTTTTCCTTGCAGTAATGCCACAGGAAGGGAAAATAAATCACAAAAAGTTAGCATTAGCTCTTACACACAAATAAGAACTCAATGTGGTATTAAACTACAGTTGATTGTAGTTAAATAATTTATGGATTGGAAAAAATGCCAGAGAATGAAACAATTACCCTACAGCTTAATCAAAGTTTCTTATTTCTTCCTATTTTCTTTTAAAGTGCACACTTATTCTATAACATCACTAAATAATGTATATCTAATTTAAGAACAAAGTTTCTGTTTCTGATGTCCTTTGAATAAAGTCATTTTATTTATGTGACAATACAAAACAGAAAGTAATATTCTAGTGAGAGAAAATTTCTGTCATACACATTTTTGGAAAACATATAAGAATAATTGTATATATTAGGTTATTTTCTTTTTTTTTTTTTTTTTTTTTAGATTTTATTTATTTATTCGACACACAGAGAGATTACAAGTAGGCAGACAGGCAGGCAGAGAGAAGGAAGCAGGCTCCCAGCTGAGCAGGGAGCCCTATGCGGGCCTCGATCCCAGGACCCTGAGATCATGACCTGAGCCGAAGGCAGAGGCGTTAACCCGCTGAGCCACCCAGGCGCCCTAGGTTATTTTCTTTTTGATGATATAGTAAGTTATCGATACTTTTATATAGTTTTCATTAGTAGTTATGGAAATCATAATCTTCATTGTTGTATATATACAATTCCTTTTTATATTTTGCAATCAGTTCAAACATAAGTACAAAATTCAAATAACTGGTTCATTGGTTCATTAATAATGAACCAATGATACTTGACTTCTTATACTATATGATTCCCTTATACTACTCAATGCTTATTATTTAAGGAGGAGAAGAGTGAAAGGATTGGCTTTCCCATAAATGTCACTACGCTAAAGATGGAAATATAGATAGTATTACTCATCACCATTTTACCTCATAGTATAATTTTCTGACAAGGACCTGGGGATTTTTCCAGTGTAAATTTAGCCTTCATAGAGTTTGAGTTAATTTGGTGTAGTCCAAGAAAAGCAGTGAAATATTGAGATATTTTATATATTGAGCCAAAGATAAGAAATGCACATGTATACGGTATGAAGTTTATACCTTATTAGGTCTCTGCCTTCATTATCGATGCTATATCAATCATATGGGGGGTTGAGTTAAAATACCAAGTGATATATATTTAATATAAATACATATCACTCTTACGAAAGGGAAATTAGTGTGAGCTAATGTAATCTAGGAAGGCCTCTCAGACAGTATAGACAGATAATGAAAAACAAATAGAATAGCTACCATTTATGAACACTAATATATAATTTATTTTCATAACAACTACATAAGTTGATATTATTATTATCCCTATTATAGATGGAAGAAATGAGGCACAGAGAGATGAAGTATTTTGCCCAAAATCATACACCATAGACTGAGTGGTTTATAAACACTAGAGATTTAATTCTCAGCTTTGGAAAATTCAAGATCAAGGCACCAAAAGATTTGGTGAGGGCCTGCTTCTCGGTTCATAGACAGCTGTCTTCCTGTGCCCTCATATGGTAGGAAGGGGTGAGAAAGCTCTCTGAGGTCTCTCCTTTGAGAACACTAATCTCATTCATGAGGGCACCATTCTCTTGACCTAATCCTCTCTCCAAAGATAGGACTTCTAATACCATCATGTGGGGGTTAAGGATGCAACATATGAATTTGGCGGGGGCGGGGGGGGTGCAAATATTTAGTCCATAACAGTGTTGTACTTGGAATATTAATCCCAGGCATTATAGTTCTAATCTATACTGCCTCATAAACATGTAGAGTTGAGTAAACACAGCTCCTAGCTCACAATTATTTCAATCCTGTATGATTTACTCCAGGAGTAAGAGGGTTTTTCACGATCCTTCTCAGGATACTTTTTCCTTATGTGTGTCTGGTGTGTGGGTGTGTATGTGTGCTTGGTTAGAAATTATTCCTACAATTGCAGATTATCATTCCCTTTTACATAAATTTTGATAAAACTTTTTGCTGAGGTTGCATTAGTTAATATAAAACTACACCATTTATGTACCTCATTGTAGAAATAAATTTTATATTTTCAAAGAGTCTTAAATACATTTTTGAAATTGTAAGCTTGTTATATTTTATTCAGGATGAATGAAATTCCTTGAAAGTAATATATACATAATAATGGAATTTGCATTGAAAATTGTTCTGTTAAAGAAAAATAGCTTCAATACAAACTGTACTACTATTCCTTCTAATACACAATAATAATCTTTTAAAAGTGTTCTAAAAGAACAGTCCTATTCTTAGTACAGAATTTCAAATTATTTTTATCAATAACTACAAATTTTAAGATATTATATCAAACTTTGTAAATCAGGGAGGTATACATTAGCAAGATGGGAATACTTACTAGTCAGGTAATAAATATCAGTAAATGAAATCCACTCCTCATGTATACCCTTTGTTTTTATTATTCCATCTGTCAAAATATTTTTCTGGCAGGGAATTTCAAAGAATAGTAGAATAAGTGAAAATACCTACATATAATTCAAAAGTTAAGATGATGGACTTGATAGAATTGCACTTACCATTCCAGGCATTGCATCCTACAAGAGAGAGGGTAGAAGAACATTTGGGATTTCTAATAACTAATAAGTATATTCTAATTTTTAGACTGTAGCTGAGGTATACATGTTAATCCATCAATTTCATTGCTGAAAACAGAAATATTCAAGGAAGATTAAGCAGAACAAGAATTAGTACAGGGATTTACATGCTATCAAGTTATTTAGAGGCCTGGTGGAGGATAGTTTATATGGCTGTTACTTGACCATTAAACCCAAACTGTAGTGTAACGCAGAGGTGAGATACAAAATTATACCCCTCTGAAATAACATATATTTTTAATCTGTTTTGGCCAATGTTATTGACAGAAAATGCTAAATAATCCAACCAGTAGATATTTATTTCACATCTGTATAACAAGCTATTTTCCAAAGTGATCAAGGGATATGATGATGATGATTGATGAGGAGTATAGCAAATACTTATAAAGGGGTTAAAAGTATTTGGTTGTTATGTGACAGGTACCATTCTTTATATAAAACATATTATTTAATCCTTACACCAACCCTGTGAAGTGGGGAGGCAAGTATTGTTCTTATTTTATAGAAATAAAACTGAAACAGAGAAATTAACTGAGTTGCCCATGACCACAGGCTAGTAAGTGGTGAAGGTTGGATTTGAATTTGAACAGCTCATGCTTTTGATTACTGTTTTCTACTAGATTCTAAGTGAAAAGACAAAGACAAAATACATGAATTAAATAAAAATACAGAAGTTATTTAATTCTTAAGAGACAGAAACTGTAGATATTACTAATGGTTGTATCAGAACCATAAGGCAATCCATGGGCATATGTCACTTTATCTCCTGGGGGCAATACATGTTATATGAAACTCCAGAGACAAGAGAAGGGCATGGCAGTTTCCTACCGTTGAAAAGCCATGACTGAAATTTGAAGAGATGCTTTCTGACTTTTGTTCAAATTTTATAGCCCAGAAAATATTCCATGCCAAAATCTACCTTCAAGAAGTGGCGAATCAAATCTTTATTCTGAGAGACAATGTGTCAAGTTTAAAATCATATTTTGCTTGAAATATAGGAAATGATATCATATGGTATGATAGTATCAATTTCCATCATACCATCTGAATAGACATATTACCAGTCATCAAATTCTATATTTATAAAGACTATTTTAAAAATCAAATATCACTCTTAAAATAGGAGAAATTATTTGGTATATGTACCATAGTTGATTTAGTTCATTTATTACAATTGGAGCTTTCTAAACTGACTAGTCACTGTGTCCATTAGAACAAACATCCAAGAACAAACTATAAGTAACATTTATTAGCATTTATAATTTTTCTTGAAAAAACTGACCATAGGGATGCTGAATACTTCTCCAAATTCACATAGTTAGTAAGGAACTATAAAATTATATTTAGATCTGAATGATGCCAGAGTTTTGCCAGTAAACATTACTCTTCTGAATAATATGGCAATAATAAAGACAAATGAGAAATAGCTTTGAGGGACCCATGGATAAATTTGTTAGGATATAATAAAATTGTCATGGAAATTTTCTGTTTTCAAAAAATATTACAAAACTACACTAATTGAAATAGTATGATGCTAGTATAATGAGTCATTTAGACTCATGAAATGGAATACAAAGTCCAAAAATAAACCCACGCATAACGTGTCAACTGATCTTCAACAAAAATTCCAAGAATATACAATGGGGAAAGGGTAGTCTTTTTAACAAATGGTTCTGGAAAAATTGGATAGCCACATGGAAAAGGATGAAACTAGACCCATTATCTTGCACCATATAACAAAATCAATTTAAAAGTATTAATAACTTAAACAAGATGTGAAACTGTAGAATGCCTAGAGAATAACATTGAGGAAAAACTTCTTGACATTGGCCTTGGCAATGCTTTCTTGAATATGACATCAAAAGCAGTCAACAAAAGCAAAAATGGACAAATGTGACTACATTAAACTAGGAAGCTACTACAAAGCAAAGAAAATAACCAACAGAATATAAAGGCAACTTCTGGAATGGGAGAAAATATTTGCAAAGCATAAATCTGTTAAAGGGCTAATGTACAACATATATAAAGAACTACAATTCAACAGCAAAAAGCAAACAAACAAAAGTCATAGAATGGGCTAAGGGCTTGAATAAATATTTCTCTAAAGATATACAAATGGCCAAAAGGTATATGAAAATATGCTCAACAGCACTAATCATCAAATTCAAAATAAAAACCATATGAGATACATCTTTAATCAAACTGAAACGAGGGGTGCCTGGGTGGCTCAGTCCGTTAATCATCTGTCTTCGGCTCAGGTCATGATCCCTGGGTCCTGGGATGGAGTCCTGCATTGGGCTCCCTGCTCAGTCGGGAGCCTGCTTCTCCCTCTGCCTCTGCCCCTCCCCCTGCTGTGTTCCCTCTCTCACTGTCTCTCTGTCAAATAAATAAATAAAATCTTAAAAAAATGAGATATCGCCTCACAACAGTAAGGATGGTTATTTAAAAAAAAAGACAACAAATGTTGGTGAGGATGTAGAAAAATTGGAAGAGTTGTACACTGTTGGTGAGAATATAAAATGGTGCAGCTGCCATGAACAATAGTATGGAGAATTCTAAAAATCAAAATCAAAAATTAAACTATATTATGATCCAGCATTTCCACTTCTGGATAAATATCCAAAAGATTTTATATCAGGTCTTAAAGAGATATCTGCACTCCATGTTCATTGCAGCATTGTTCACAATTGCCTAGATATGGAGAAAACCTAAATGTCCATTGTCTGATGAATAGATAAAAATGTGGTATATACATAAAATGGAACATTACTCATCTTTTAAAAAAAGGAATTCTTGTCATTTGCAACAACTTGGATGAACCTAGAAGATATTATATTAACTAAAAAAAGCCAGTCACAAAAGGACAAATCCCTCACAATTCCACTTATATGAGGTATCTGAAATAGTTAAATTCATAGGAACATAGGAAAAAATGGTGGTTTCCAGTCGGGAGAGGGAAACTGGGAGTTGTTCAATGGGTTTAGGTTCAATGGGTATAATATTTCAGTTATGCAAGATGAACAAGTTCTAGGACCCTTTGATAAAACAGTGCCTGTAGCTGACAGTTTAGTGTCATACACTTAAAAATCATTTAAGAAGGTAGAGCTCAGGTTAAGTGTTCTCACCACACAAAAAGAGAAAAACGACAATGAGTAAATAAAAGGGGGCAAGAGAAAACTTTTGGAAGTGATAGGTTATGCTTATTACCTTCTTTGTATTTACGCTTTCATGGATGTATACGTACCTTCAAACTCATCAAATTGAATACATTAAATATGTCCAGGTTTTCTGTATATCAATTATACCTCAGTAACTAAAAGAATGTAGGGAGGATATTTAGAAACAAAGAAGAAATCTTATATTTTATAATATAACCTCACTTATGGCACTAACTTAATTTAGAATTTATTGTGACTATGGGTAACACAGAACTAAGCCCAGACTTCTCAGCATACTGGTCAATATCTTCTTTCAGTCTTACCTTAATCCTAGTAAACTAAACTTAACTGATCCGGTCATATTTTAGTACTCCACTTCATTAAAAGTATTTTATTTCTCCCTCAATATAGTAAGCTCGCATTTTCACATGTTTATAATCACTACATATATGGATCCTTTCCCTTCTGTTTATTGCAGTTTAGGAACCATAATATACTCGTCTCTGACAATTTAACAAAATCCCTGTTATAAAGTAGACATTCATTAATCATTTGTTTAAAAAAATTACAAGATCGGGGTGCCTGGGTGGCTCAGTGGTTTAAAGCCTCTGCCTTTGGCTCAGGTCATGATCTCAGGGTCCTGGGATCGAGGCCCGCATCGGGCTGTCTGCTCAGCGGGGAGCCTGCTTCCTCCTCTCTCTCTGCCTACTTGTAATCTCTCTGTGTCAAATAAATAAATAAAATCTTTAAAAAATATTAAAAGATCAATTTGTTCCCTTTCCCGTGAATTTCAACATCACGGTGATCTACTATTTATGTAGAATTTTCTTCAAATTTATGTTCATTGTCTTAATCACATGAAAGGCCTTAGAATTTACCATAATATTAGAGATTATAGCAGTGAGACTTCAGAGTAGCTAGTGCAGAAACTGGCAGATACTAGTATCTAAAGCAGTTGGCAGCCTTGTCTAAAACTTCTTGACTATGCATCTGTAATAGTTAATTGGTTATAGGAGGGTTTGTGCTATGGTGAGTGCTGTGAAAGGTGTAAGCCTGATGATTCACAGACACGTACCCCTGGGGCAAATAATAATAATAACAAAAAAAAGAAAACTATCAATATTACTGTGGAGTGTGATTTTATAAACAAACAATACAAAAAGGACTTTCTAGAAGAACTTTTTTTTTAAAGATTTATTTTATTTATTTGACCCAAAGAGAGAGATCACAAGTAGGCAGAAACGCAGGCAGAGAGAGGAAGAAGCAGGCTCTCTGCTGAGCAGAGAGCCCGATACGGGACTCCACCCCAGGACCCTGATATCATGACCTGAGCCGAAGGCAGAGGCTTTAACCCACTGAGCCACCCAGGCACCCTGATTTTCTAGAAGAACTTTTTAAAAAGCTAGTGGTTTTTAGTTTTTAGTCTCAGATTTTGTATAAAATTTCTGAGGACTAGGCCTATGAGATGCTCAATATAGGCTAATTAATAGGTGTTTGCTTTATTTTGTAATTTTGGTATTATTCAGTGTTGTCATATCTCCTACTAAACTATGACTATTTTAGTGACAGGGTTTCTATTTTTTTCTTTTTTCTTTTTTTAAAGATTTTATTTATTTATTTCACAGCAGGAGAGAGATCACAAGGAGGCAGATAGGCAGGCAGAGAGAGAAGGGGAAGCAGGCTCCCTGCTGAGCAGAGAGCCTGATGCGGGCCTCGATCCCAGGACCCTGAGATCATGACCTGAGCCGAAAGCAGAGGCTTTAACCCACTGAGCCACCCAGGCGCCCTATTTTTTTCTTTATTTGTGTTTTTCATAGTCTTTCTATAGAACAAATAAATTTATTTTGACAACATAGCCTATATGTATAAACAATGTTTTCTGAATAACTTTTAGCCAGAAAGGGAGTCCCTTTTTATACAAAGCACAAGTAGACAGTACCAGTTAAATGAGAAACCATCTGAATGAAAGGAGGTAAAATTATTTAAAAATTGATTCCCTCCATCATTCAAGACTGAATACAAAGGAAGGTAACTTCATATGCTGTCTACTGTTCTAAACATGCAATTCGTTTCACTTCAAAGTAAGGAAAAACACAGTGATAGAAAACAGAGGACTTGGGGTCTATAAGTACAAAAATTTGCACTGTAGATTAATCCATGTAAATTTGTCTCTGTTCCAAAAACTGTCCTTTATTTTTCTTGTTCTATTTTTCTATTTGATAGGTGGTTTTAGAAATCTTTCTTTTTCCATTCTCAATAATCAATAAATAAGACTTGATTCTACATTATGTTCCATAAGTTGGATCCTAACCAATTTATGAAAAATCCTTGGTTTAATATTTCATTAATTGCATAAGCCAATGTGACTTGGCCTGGACTATTGAGTCTCATTTTTATTTCTTTTTTCTTAGTAAAAGACTTTCAGATAGTGACACTGTCATGAAACATGTTCTTATGTCAATCAGGCCATCTAAAATGTCCCTGATAATAGAATTTGTGTCATTAGCTCTAATAAATTGAATAGAGAGATAAGACTTCTAAATAATAATACTATGAAATGTTATTAAGGGATAGTTTTGAAAAAAAATAGATAACTGATGGATGTGCCATTCCTACAAAAGAATTTAATAATTCAATATTACAATGGTGAGTGTTCTTTCCCAATTGATTTATAGATTCAATGTAATTACAATAAAAATATCAACACATTTATTATGGAAATTGACAGAATGTATCTAAATTCATATGGACATGGAAAGGTCTAATTAGCCCAGACACTGCTAAAAAAGAATTGTGAAGGAAAAGGATTTGCTGTGATAGATGACACAAAATATTATGAGTCTACATTAAATTAGGCCAGTATAGTATTTCCAAAGAATATTCAAATATTTCAGCAAACCATCCATACATAAAATTGATTTATAACAAAAATGTCTCTGCAGAGCACCAGGGAAAAGAAGGTGCTTTTGATAAATGATGTTGAGTCTGTTGGATATACATAAAGAAAATGAACTTACACCACACTTACACACTTAGACATATAAACAAACTCCAAGTGGATTGTACGTTTAAATATAGAAAGCAAAATTATGAATATTTTAGACATCAGTGTAAGAATATACTCATGACCTCAGAATTGGGAAAAATTTCTCTTTTTTAAACCAGAAATAAGACTTTTATGAATAATGAATGAATACAAAAATAATATTTTTCAAAATAAAAAATTAGTGAGGATGACAGTGTTTACATTTTTGAAAAATTTGTCTGAATAAATCAAAGACATTGTTTGTTGCAATATCACATGTTATATAGCTTCTGAAAAACTGCTCTGTATACTCCTGAGACAAGGAGAGCAAGAGCAACTAATGCCTTAATATTATTACAGAAATGGTTTTAACTTTGCAGATTAGGGAAAAAATTTCCTAAGAAGACACAGAAAAAAGGCTAACTTTCAGAAAAAGATTGATAACATTTACTATATCAAAGGACATTGTTGAGAAACAGAAAAGGGGGCCTGAATGTAGAAGATATTTGAAGAACTTATTGTACAACATTTTACCAAAAGCATATCCAATTGGCAACTAAACAGATGAAAATTTGCTCATCATCATTACTCATCATGATAAAGCATATTAAAAGCACAATAACATGTCTATAGCCCTACAGGAATAGAAAATTATAAAGACTAAAAATAGCAGTGATGGTGTGAATGTGGAACAACAGGCATTTCTATACACTGCTTATGGGACAATAAATTGCTATATTCCCTCCAGAAAAGTGTTTGGCATTTTCTGTTGTGCTGAACATAGTCATAGTGTAAAATGAGAAATCCCAGCAGTAAGTGTATACTAACAGAAATGCATACATTAGAAAAAAAGAAATGCATATATATGTAAAACCAAAGACATGAAAAACATTCATACTAGCATTAATTTATTTTTTTATCTTTTTTTACTCTTTAGAGAGAGAGAACATAAGCAGGGGGAAGGGGCAGAGGGAGAGGGAGAAGAAGATTCCCCATTGAGCAGGGAGCCCAACATGCGGCTCAATCCCACTATTACCTTAATAGCTGAAAATACTAACCATCCAGATATTCATACTAGAAAAATGGGAAAATAAAGGGCTAGTTGTAAAATGTTGATACTGTAAATAAAGAAAATGAATTCATTGCAGCTATATGAACAGCATAGATTAATATTATAATCATAATATTAAAAAAAGAAGCCAGACACTAAAGTACACATTTTGAATGACTTCAATTATATTAATTCTCCAAACAAGCAAATTATCCTACTAAAGGTTTTTAGGGATAGCAATTCACTTTGGGGTGAAATTAAGTTATTGATTAGGAGGTGGCATAAATGTAGCTTAGAGAACAGGGTCAGTAATCTGTTTTTTGACCTGGTCTTCATTACAAAGGTGTTTGCTTTGTGATAATTCATTGAGCTATAGTCATGATCTGTGTAGTTTTTTCAATATGATAAACACTACAAAAATAGGGTAAAAAAAAAAACCTCAACCAAATAAACATTTAAACATATTCATGTTGATGGATTTTCCTCTAAAATTAGGACCCTGAACTTTAAGCAGAACGTGAATTCTGTCAGGCAGTTATATTTTATGTTTCCCCTTTGATTAAGAGAAATAATCATTTTAATTCCTGGGTTTTTCACTTTCAATTGCCTTAATCTTAGTAAATTATAAAAGAATATATTCTGATGAAAATACAGAGGTTAAGGCACCTGACTGGCTCAGTCAGTGGAGCCTCTGATTCCTGGTTCCGGCTCGGGTCACGATCTCGGGGTCCTGGGTTGGAGCCCTGCATCATGATCCAGACTCAGCAGGGCGTCTACTTCTCTGCCTCTCTCTGTGTCTGTCTCTCTGTCCCTCCCCTGCTCGCACTCTTTGTCTCTCTCTCTCTCAAATAAATAAATAAATCTTTTTAAAAAGAGAGAAAATACAGAGTTTGATATGAAACACTTGGGAAAAAAGATTTAGAATACTTGATATGGGGTTTGAAAAAAAATTTCATCTAGAGATAAATCAAATTAGTGTCGTTGCTATAGTATAACATACTTCCTCGCCTCATTTCCAAGTGTCTGTGGGAGAAATTCTTGCGAGTATAGACAAACTAAACTCCTTCATGGAAAATGCAAATTTCTTTCTTCATCCTCTTTCCTCCTCATTCTGTTCATCCCAGGGTAGGCACTAGATTGCTCTTTCATCTACAGCCTAATTTGCAACAATCCAATTGTATATTAATATTTCTGGTGTTCTCTAAGCCTTCCCTTGAGGCTCATCAAGTTTTCTGCATCCTTTTTGGATTGATTAAAGTATATTTCTTCTTGAGTGTTAAATCCAGTTCTCCATTTCATAGAGGTCAGCTTTTTCACACTTTTATTTATTTATTTTTTTAAGTTGCTTATGACAACAGTTGTTTCCCTAGGAGACTTTCTTAATTATACAATCAGCACCTTTTCCTCTGGGCAGACATTGATGTCTTCAGTTTAAAAAGCCGTCTAGAGGCACCTGAGTGGATCAGTCCGTTCAGTGTCTGCCTTGGGCTCAGGTCATGATCCCAGGGTTCTGACACGGAGCTGGAGTTGCTCTCCCTGACCAGTGGGGCACCTGTTTCTCCCTCTTCTGCCTGCCACTCCCCCAGCTTATGCTCTTTTTTTCTCTCTCTCAAATAGAGAAAATCTTTAAAAAATATATCAAAAGCTATCTACAGGGGTGCCTCAGTGCCTCAGTTGGCTAAATGTCCTTGATTTCAGCTTAGGTCATAATCTCAGGGTCCTGGGATCCAGCCCTTCCTCCAGCTCTGTGCTCAGTGAGGAGTCTACTTCAAGATTGTCTCTCTCTCCCTCTCCCCTCCTCCCATTCTCTCTCTCTCTCAAATAAATAAATCTTCATAAAACTAAAAATAGGTAGGGGTGCCTGGGTGGCTCAGTCTTTGGGCATCTCCCTTCGGCTTGGGTCATGATCTCAGGGTCCTGAGATTGAACCCCATGTTATTGGGCTCCCTGTTCAGTGCAGATTCTGTTTCTCCTTCTGCCCCTCCCCCTGCTTGTGCTCTTTCTCTCTCAAATAAATAAAATCTTAAAAAAAATAGAAATAAAAATAAAAAGCAGTCTATAAAAGCAAACACAATGTAGTGTGAGGTCTTAAAAAAAAGAAAAGTCCTGGTTAAATTCAATGTAGTTTCCTATACTGGATCCTGGAACAGCAAAAAGACATTAGTGAAAAAATTAGGGAAATTTGAGTGAGGTCTGTAGTTCAGTTAACAGTACTGCATTACATTAATCTCCTACTTTTAACAAATGTTCCATGGTTAGATAAGGTCCTAACAATAAAGGAAGGTGGATGAAGGGTCTACAAATCAGATTCTCTATGCTATCTTTGGAAATGCTTTGTAAACCTAAATCAATTCTAAAATAAACTTTAAAAAGGAGGGTCTGGGAATCAAACTACCTGTACCTTGTAATAATAATTTTTAAGAAAAAAATTAAAAATAAATAAAATTAAATTGAAAAGAAAAATATTACCAGATGAAGTAAAATGACTTGTGTGTGTTTATTTTTTCTATATTTTCTTTATGTTCTACAATGAGCATGTCACATTTGCTAAATAAAACTATAAACAGTAACATGTGCAAATGCATAAACACACATATCCAAAAATCTACATAACTTATTAGATTGACCTCAGAATTAATATTTCTGAGCTGAGGGGTTGTTTTCAGAGCAGAAATAATTGGCACAATGTTCTTCAGCCATACCACCCACTCAGCTTACTTTCTCCAAACTCCCTGAATCTCTCAAGCAAGTGTTCTTATGAGTGCTAAACGTTCAATTTTAACACTATCCAAATCCCTGAAATTCGAATAACAATGGCAAACATACAGAACAAGAGGAGCTGTTTTTTAATATAACCAGCCCTGATTCTTAAATCAATGACGTAACCATAAACTACATGCTGCAGAATCTCATATAAATGTGTTAATACTTGCCACTTTCTAAAGATTATTTCCTGAAATTAGAATGTAGTTACACTTTGCTTTCTTTACTAGGAATATAAGTGTTATAAATTACTCACAGCTTTAGGAGAAAAACTTTATCTTTCTTCCCAGTGTAGTCAAGGAATCAAGTATATTAACATTTCTATTTAAATTATTAAATATTTCATTATTGAAAATGATGGGATTGATTATGACTGGAATTCTCAGAAATATCATTTATTAGAGGTTGGTTATTACCAAGAATAAGCAAGAATTTGTATGCAAATACAAATGTTTATATTTCTTTATAAGAATATTTTTGAAACTAATTTGTCAATGATAAGTCAGAAATTCAGTAGAGAAAAATATGCATTTGTCATTCTTCAAAAAAAGATGACTCAAAAAGAGTTATAAACACAATTTTTTATGTCTATGACTCCAGAGTCTAAGAAGGAGAAATGCAGTTTACGTTTTTTTTATTTCTGATTTTTTTAATGGAAAATAATCTAAGGAAATGAAAATATCTTCTGTTATAAGAAATAATTTCTTTTTGTAGAGAGTGTTCTGTGGCTCAGGCCATTTAACATGGACTTAAATGTTACTTCACTTTGCACTTTCTAAACAATTGTTTTTCTTTTTAAAAAATGACATTATTGGGGCGCCTGGGTGACTCAGTGGGTTAAAGCCTCTGCCTTCGGCTCAGGTCATGATCTCAGGGTCCTGCTCAGCAGGGAGCCTGCTTCTTCCTATCTCTCTGTCTGACTCTCTGCCTACTTGTGATCTTTCTCTCTCTCTCTCTGTCAAATAAATAAACAAAATCTTTAAAAATAATAATAAAAAATAAAAAATGACATTAAGGATTCATTTGTATTTACTTTTTTTTCTAAACACATAAGCAATATGTGCACCAAATAAAGACATTACACAGTGTAATTTAGTGGTACTTTTCTTTTCACGTTATTTTGTTTCATATCCACACTTATCTACATGCTTTAGTTTCAAACATTCCTAGCTATAGTTCTCCAAAGATTGGTTTCTTTAAAGCTACGAAAATGAAGAAATTCAAACTTTGTTTTAAAAATTAGATTAGGAAAGAAGAAACAACTAGAACCTAATTTACTATTTGTTTTAATAACTAACATAAAACATGAATATATGTTTCTTTGAAGTAGATTGTGTAGAGTGACATTAAATATTTTATCATAAAAGCAGTGTAACCACATATTGACCTCATTCTTTGGCTATGCTCAGAGCTATGTCTACATATCTCCGAAACACTTTGTTTGATTTCTTTCACTGATTTATGGTTTTAAACAGCCCCATTGTTTCAGAGTAGTATAGTAACTTACACCACAGTTACTATAAACATCCTTTTGGCAAAGTCTAAATTGTTGCATATGGTTGTAGGTGGGAATGTCTAATAAAATAATTGATCTTACTAGCAGAAACTTTTGATCAAATCTTTTACTTGGAATGTTCGACTCTGCTCTACTAAAGGAAATGTCTTGTCAAATAGTTCTTTGCTACCATTTATACATCTAAGAAGTCTACTCAAGTACCTAGAGTTAACCTGGAATTTTCTGTGCAAACTTCTCCTCATTCTCCATGTTACTGTGCATAATACTCCTAAATATAAGTCAGACTATTCACGAATAAGTGTAAGAACACGTTGTTAAACAAAAAGTTCATTTTTATAGTAATATTGCATTATAATAAAATTTATTGGCTCAAGTAGAAGCAAGTTAAAGTAAAACTTAGGAACATGGTCAATTTGGCTTAATAAGAGGTTAAAGTAAATCTCAAATCAAGTGCATTGTTTGATTGCCGTTAATAATATGCATACGATGGATGAGAATAAAGTATATAGGATATTTTCAAATCTATCTATAGTGAGTGTCATCATATCTCTGCACAATTTATTCCACCAAAGGCAGCTTTAGCTACATATATAGACAAATACATGGATTATACATATTTGAAATATTGGATATTATGTGGCTACAAGCACAGATTTGACTATAAGGCTACTATTAATGAATAATGTATAAGGCATCTCCAATGTGGCATTTCAAATCCTTTGAGCCCACTTGTCTCCTGGCCTCTTTGTTTTCCCATTGTTTTTTCCTTCAATGTACATATGCTGTAATGACTTTCTTCCAGATTATTGATTCTATCCTTTGCTAAATTCAATCTTCTGTTAAGCTCAGTCTTTCAGTTAATAATTTCACATCTTGCAAATTTTAGTCCTAGAATGTCTATTTATTTTTCATGCCTTCACATTCTCTGTGGAATGATTTCATCTTTTCATCTGTGTTCTTCATTTCTTCTTCCATTTTCTTAAACCTATTAGTTATAGCACATGTTTAAAGTTCTTATACACTAACTGGACTATTTGGACCAGTGTTGGGTGCAAGCTTAAAGAATGTTAGAATTTTAAAATATTCTGTATGAATAAAAAAATATTAGTTATAAATAAAGAAACTTGGACTCAAATAATCAAGAAATTATGCATGACTAAAAAATTATAGTCACTGAGAGTAACATTTTCTCCTCTTATTCTCAAACATTCTGATGTGTGTGTGGAACTTGTAGCCTGTATAAACAATTGTATATTGATCAGGGGAAACTTTAAAAAGCTTCGGGACTCCTGGGTGAGTGGCTCAGCCAGTTAAGCACTGACTCTTATCAGGGTTGTGAGATAGAACACCACTTCAGGCTCTGCACTCAGCGGGGAGTTTGCTTGGGATTCTCTCTCTCTCCCTCTGCCCCCCCCCAAATAATAAATAAATAGTGATTTTAAAAAATCAGCTTCTAGTATCAGTATGGGACTCATTTTGAAATCTGCTCTTCAGATTTCCAATGTTAATATTTTTAGATACATTCCAATGAAGGATTTCTTTTTTTTAATTTACCCCTTCACTCTAAATATGTATTTCACATATTATTTTGTTCCTTCCTATATTTCTTGTTGAGATCATAATGTAAATATTTTCATAGATTTTCCTTCTAGATCTCATCTTTTAACAATTCCTTTGTTATTGGTTTTCATCAGAATTTCCATTTTGTCTCCCAGAATTCTCAAGAATTTGGTGTGGAAATAATCTTCAGTGATATACTAAATCACATCTATGACATTAACACCAGGTGCTGTGCTAAATGCTTTGCTCCCCTGAAAATTTGCAAACCGTGTATAGAAAGATGAGTTCTTAGATGTCCCTAACCAGGTAAAACCTATATCAAATACCTGTACTTACAAACTTCAATAGGTAACCAGAAATAAGAGAAAACCCACCTTCCTGAAGAACTAAAATGGAGATGGAAACTATAGATTGTGTTGGTCTCCAAATCCTTTCAAGAACTGTTGTTCAGCATGGAGAGTATGAAATAATAGGATTTTTCCTTCCTTCCTTCTTTCCTTCCTTCCTTCCTTTCTTCCTTCTTTCTTTTCTTCCTTCCTTCCTTCTTTCTTTTCTTTTCTTTCTTTCTTTCTTTCTTTCTTTCTTTCTTTCTTTCTTTCTTTCTTTCTTTCTTTCTTTCTTTCTTCTTTCTTTCTCTTTATCTTCATGGAGACACTATAGGATGCAGCAGACAGTTACAGAAATACACAGGGAATTCTTCTTTTTTTTTTTAAAGATTTTATTTATTTATTTGACAGAGAGAGATTACAGGTAGGCAGAGAGGCGGGCAGAGAGACAGGGAGAGGAGGAAGCAGGCTCCCTGCTGAGCAGAGAGCCAGATGCGGGCCTCAATCCCAGGACGCTGAGATCATGACCTGAGCCGAAAGCAGAGGCTTTAACCCACTGAGCCACCCAGGCGCCCACACAGGGAACTTCTGCTCAAATATTTAATTTAGATTATGATCTTTAAAATCTTGAGTAAATTACTTAACAATTTGTGACTTCATTTTTCTTGCCTCCATATGGGGCTAATGATTTATGGCCATTTCTTAATACAAAGTGCTTAGGAGAGTCAATAAGAAACATGTAGAAAATGTACAGTGTTAAAAAAAAATCTGAGGGTCTATCACGATCACTACTTCTGGTTTTCCCAGGACTTATCCTACCTCCTTATGGAATTCTATTATCAAAATTTTGCTCTCCATCTTTCAACAGTGTTCGTTTTCATACAAATCATTATGTTGAAATGGATAAGAGCATAAACTATGAAACATGATTCTCAACCTCAACAGAAGATATTATTAGTAGCCAAACTCCAATACTGGTTGGTTGCTGAAAGGTTTCCCCCTCCAACTAAGAAAGTAGCTCTGTCTCCTGTTCTATGTAGATGCCTGTGTATGAAAAGAAAAATGTGTTTTTTTCTTACATTAAAAAAATTCTTATCATCTACCTGGATCTGCTTTTAATCCTAATATGATATAAATAGTTCTAAACGTTCACACGTTATTCCATTATAAAGCATTACCTCTTTCTTAGTGATGTTTGTATCATGTGCCTCACATTCATCTTGGAAATAATAGAACACTGCTTTGTAGCCATAGGGAACTAGGCAGGGAAGTTTTGATGAAAAAAGAGGGACATGTTAAGTTTCAATTATAGGACTATTTCTACAGAGAACAAAAAGTGTTCAAGAACTTCCAAGTTTCATTCCAACATGTAAGAATTTTGAAGTCCCTTTCCCATTCTTACAACAAAAGCCAAACAAATTGAAACATAATATTTCTTCTTAAAATCTTCAAAGAATTGAGGTCACAGGGCAAAGTGCTTCTAAGAAAGCTGGAGAGAGAGAGAGATGCAAAGAATCAGAGAGCTATAGGGAGCAGAGCCCAGAAGCAGAAGCTTGCCTCTGGAGACAACCAGTAGGAACACCTAAACCATAACTGATGAATTGCTGGAAGTTCAATGTGGATTAATTTGAGAGTTAAAAAGTTGACAAGGTTGAGGGTAATTTTTAAGTGGGGACCCTATGTGAAGATCTAAGATAAATTTACTAGTGCTTCTGGCAGAGTGAGGTGAAAAGTAACCACTATGAAACGTGGACAGAGCATTCTGTTCAACCTCTGTTCTCTCTCAAAAAAAAAAAAAAATCTAGTCCATAACAGAAATTACTTTTCCAAAGCTTTATATAACATGGGAAAGAGCAATTAGCCAATTCTAGGCCTTCTGACCTTCCAGTCTCACATAAAGGGAGGCGAAAAAGAAGAGAGGAAGTCAAGGTACTCTTCAGAAAATCACAATCCAGGGACTCTGGTCCACCGAAATAATGAACAAAAATAATAAAAAACAGAAACTTAATTATGAGTTTATAGAACACTTCCTTCCTCTATCTTGTATCTTGCCACCATGTCAAAGACTCCAGAATAATAACAATGTGTACAACTAAGGATGTTGTAAGACATACCATTTGAGAAAGAATTCCCATAGAAACCCAAAGACAAATGAGGAAGGAAAAACAAAAACTAGGATACTAGATGGAATTGAATTCTCTGTAATTCTACAGATAAAGGAAACATTTAACAGTCTTTTAACCAGATGATATGGACTAAATTGTGTTCCCCCCAAAATTTATATGTTGCAACTTTAACACTCAACATGACTATACTTGGAGATAGGAACTTTAAAGAGGAAATTAAGGTAATAAAATGACAAGATTGACCCCTAATTCGATGTAACTGATGTTTAGCAGAAGAGGAAGAGACACCAGGAATAAGCACACATAGAAGAGTGACTATGCAAGGAAGGGAGAGGGTAGCCTTCTGCAAGCCACAGAGAGACCTCAGGAGAAACCAAACCTTTTGAATACCTTGATCTAGGACTTCTGGCCTTCAGAACTGTATAAAAGGTTTAAGATGTTTAAGCCTCTTAGTATGTTGTATTTTGTATGACTGCCACAGCAGACTAATATACTGATAAACATAAAAATCTCACACTAAAAACTTATGTATGTCAGATTCTGTTACCTGATACATTATGCCCAGCTTCCAAAAAACAATTGCCAGACATGCTAAGGGGGAGAGGGGAGAACATAATCTGAAAAAACAAAAGTAAGCACTATAGAGAGACTCAGATATGGCAGAGAATTTTGAATTATCAGACTGGGTATTTAAAATAACTATGATTGGGGCACCTGGGTGGCTCAGTTGATTAAGCATCTGTCTTTAGGTCAGGTCACGATCCTGGAGTCTCAGGATCAAACCCCATATCATGCTCCCTGCTCAGCGGGGAGTCTGCTTCTCCCCCACCCTTTGCTCCCTCCCCTGCTCTTGCTCTCTCTCTCTCTCTCACCCATTCTCTCTCTCTCAGATGAATAAGCAAAATCTTTAAAAAATAAAGTAAAATAAAATAAAATAACTATGATTAATACACTAAAGGCTCTAATATAAAAAAATGGACAACAATTAAGAGCAGATGGGTAATGCTTGAAGAGAGAATGAAATTCTGGGAATCAAAGTGAAATTCTATAAGTTAAAAACACTAACAAAAATGAAGAATGTCTTTCTTTGATGGATTCACTAGTTAGTAGACTAGGAAAACTGAGAAAAGAATAAGTGAGCTTGAAGATAGGTCCATTAAAACCTCTCAAATCAAAATGTGAGGAGAAAAAATAAATGAAAACAATGGGGAAAAAAGCCCAAAACATAAAAGCAATTACAAAAGATGTGTCATACACATAACGGGAATACCAGAAGAAGAAGAAAAAGAAAAAGGAGCAGAAGAAATATTTGAATGATAATGATTGAGCCTTTTCCAACAGTAATGACAGGCACAAAGCCAGAATGTAAAAATATTAGAGAACATCAAGTAAAAGTCCAAAAATCTACACCTAGGCATATCATATCCTAACTTCATAAAAAGAGATAAAGAAAATTTTGAAACAAACTGGGCTGTAGGGTGGGGAGCTATAGCGGACACCTTATCTAGAGAGGAGGGAAGATAAGAATTACATTAGACTTCTTGTCACAGACTATTAAAGCATGGAGAAAATAAATGGAAATATTTAAATGTTAAAAGAAAAAACCAGCATAGAATACTATATCCAGGAAAATTATTTTTCAGAATTCAAAGAAAAATAAATAATTTCTCAGGGAAACAAAAATCTAAAGGACCATGATACAAGTAGACTTGCCTTCTAAGAAATGTTAAAATAAGTTTTTCAAAAAGAATGAATATGATATAGGTCAGAAACTTGGATCTACATAAAGAAGAGTATTTGAGAAGGAACAAATGAAGGAGAAATAAAGCATTGTATTTTTCTTACTTTTAATTGATTTAATAGGTCTTTCCAAAATAATAATAACAGTAGTGTGTTTGTTAATATAGATAAGTAAGATGAAAGCCAACACTAATATAAGGCATAGAGGAAGAAATTAGGAATTCTTTGCTATAAGATACTTACGCTATCTACAAAGCTATACTGTTATTTGGACTTGGTTGTAAATGTATACTGCAAACCGTAAGGGAATGACTTAATTTTTCTAAAGGTATAATTGCTACACAAAGTGAGGAGAGAAATTAAATGTTATAAAATGTTTAGTTAAAGTAGAGAAGGTAAAAAAAATACCGAACGACTTTTTAAAAAAAAAGAAGAAACGCAAGGTGTCTTGCCTGTGTGGCACAGTCAGTTGAGCACTGGACTCTTGGTTTAACTCAGGTCATGACCTCAGAGTCATGGGGTTGAGCCCTGCCTCAGGCTCTGCAATCAGCATGGTCTCCTTGAGATTCTCTCTCCCTCACCACCTGTCCCTCCCACTCATGCTCTCTCTTTCTCTCTTTAAAACAAATAAGTAAATCCTAAAAAAAAATTATCAAGACTGAATAGGAAACATATATATTATATATATTAGATATTAATGTAATCCCTTTAAAACTTCAAACATATTTAAAATGATTATTGATATATATTGATATTTATATATCTAAATATACAAATAAAATACAGAGACTGACAATGTGGATTTAAAAAAAGACACAACTATTTCATGTCCACAAAAAAAAAAAAAAAGAATCCACCTTAAATGTAAAGAGACAGAATAATGAAAACTAAAGGAGTGGAGAAAGATATAGCACAGTAATACAAATCCAAAGAAAGCTGAAGTACTTATATTAATTTCAGACAAAGCTGACTTCAGAACGAAGAAATTTATACAGGAGTCAAGAGGGTCATTACATAATGATAAATGGGTTAGTCCTCCAAGAAGTAATGTGTATGAACCTAATAACAGGGAGTTGAAATAAATTATGTGAGGCAAAAGTAATAGAACTGCAATGAGAAATAAAGAAACTCACCATTTCTGAGACTTGAGCAGAGTTCTATCAATAATAGACAGGAATCAGTAAGGACATATTTTAGCTGAACAGCATCATTAATCAACTGCTCTAACTTACATTTATAGAATATTACATTGAACAACAGTAAAAGATACATTTTTTTTCATATGGATCATTCACCAAGATAGACTGCATTCTGGACCAACAATTTTAAAAGAACAGAAGTCATACAAAGTATGTTCACACAGACCACAGTGAAATTAAAATGGAAATCAATGACAGAAAGATTGCTGGAAAATCCTCAAATATTTGGAGACGAAACACCACACTTCTAAATAATATATAGGTCAAAGAGGAAGTCTCAAGAGAAATTAAAAATATTTTGAACTGAATGACAATAAAATACAACCTATAAAAAATGTGGGGGTTGCACTAAATGCAGTGCTGAAGAGGAAATTTATATCATTGAATACATATGTTAGTAAAGTAGGAAGATCTAAAATCAATAATCTAAGCTTTCATTTTAGGAAACTTGAGAATGAGGACCATTAGAAACCCAAATCAATCAGAAAGAATGTAATAATTAAAATTTGAACAGAAATTAATAAAACTGAAAAGAAGAAAACAGAAAGATAATGAAACCAGAGCTAATTTTTGAGAAGATCAATAGAATTGATGAAGTGCTAGCCAGGCTAACAAAGAAAAGAGATGAGGGAGTGAGAGAGAGAATAGATTTACACACACACACACACACACACACACACACACACACACACACTCCTAATATCAGAAATAAAAGAGAGACCATCACTATAGATGTCATGAATGAACATTAATAAGCCAATAATGGAATATTATCAGTAATTTTATGTTTACACATTTAATAACTTAGATAAAATCGACCAATTCCTTGAAACACAATTGACCAAAACTCAAAGGAAGAGAAACAGATAATCTGAAGATGCCAATCTCTATTAAGGAAATTTAATCACTATCATAACCATCCAGAGCAGAAAGCACCAGGGCCTGATGATTTCACTGGTGAATTCTACCAAACATTTAAGGAAGAAATTATACCAATTCTATATAATCAGTTCCAGAAAATAGAAACAGAGGGAACACTTCATTACTCATTCTATGAAGCCAGCATTACTGTAATTACCTAAATAATACAAAGACATTACAAGAAAGAAAAACTATAGATGCGTATCTCTCATGGACATAGATACATAAATATTAGCAAGTTGATTCCATCAATGTATTTACATAGAATTATAATCTCCATCAAGTGAGATTTATCCCAGGTATGCAAGGCGAGTTCAACATTTGAAAATCAATTAATGTAATCCATCACATCAATAGGCTAAAAAAAGTATGTCATATGATCACATCATAGATTCAGAAAAAGCAGTGACAAAATCCAACATCCACTCATGATAAAATTCTCAGCAAACTAATAATGGGAAATTCCTCAACTTGATAAATAATATCTCCAAAAAACCTACAAGTAGCATCCTAACAAATAGTGAGAAAACAAATGCTTTTCTTCTAAGATCAGGAAAGAAACAAAGAAAACCTATCTCACCACACCTACTCAACAACATACTGGTGGTTCTAGCTAATGCATTAAGACACTGTAAGTAACTAAAATGCATGCATATTGGAGAGGAAAAGATAAAATTCTCATTCACAAATGATATGTCTGTTAACTTCTTTAACCCCAAATAACTGACCAGAACACTTATGTTATTATAGCAAGTTTGCAAGATGCAAAGTTAATATAAAAAAGTCCATTGTTCTCTTATGTACCAGCAATGAATAATTAAAATTTAAAATAAAAACCACATCCTAATTGACATTAGCACCAAAAAATAATGAAAAACTCAGATGTAAATCTAACAAAGGTGTATTTAGGATAACGATAAAACCATAATGAAGGAAATCAAAGAATCTAAATAAAAAGTTATTCCATGTTCATACATGAGAAAGCAATATTTTTTAGATGCTGTTCTTTTCATTTGATATATAGGTTCAATCGAACCCCAAACAAAGTCTGACCAAGTTAATTAGTCAAAATGGGCAAATTGATTCTCAAGTTTCTATGGGAAGACAAAAGACCCTGGATAACCAATATAATCCTGCAGAAGAAAAATGAAACTTAAGGACTGACGTTATAGACCTCAAGATAAAGTTTCGGTGATCAAGATATTATGGAATTGGTGAAAAAATAGACAAAGAAAGAAGAAACCACAAAACTACAAAATGTAGGACAAAATCAAATGTGACTTTGGAATTGGCAAAGAGTTATAGATACAACACCAAAAACACAGTCCATGAAATAAAAACTTGATATTTTGTATATGATTAAAATGTAGAACTCTTGGTCTGTGAAAGACTCTATTAAGAGAATAAAGAGAGAAACCCAAGCCTGGATATAATATTTGCAAAACACATATTATAAAGGGCTTTTATCCAAAGTATACAAAGAACTCTTAATATTAAACCACCAAAAAAGAAACAACCCAATTTAAAAATGGGAGAAAGATCAGAACAGACACCTCATGAAGGAAAATACACAGATATCAAATAATTACATGAAATGTTTGATCTAGTATGTTGTTAGAGAATTGCAAATTAAAACAATAATGTGATTTTGAAATGACTAAAGTCCTGTCAAACTCTTACTCCTGGTGGAAATGAAAAATGCTCCAGCCACTTTGAGAGACATTTTGGCAGTTTCTTGCAAAACTAAGTATAGTCTCACCATATGATACTATCCTACATTTGTGACCTTAGGTGTTTACCCAAATGAGCTAAAAACACAAAAACTTGCATATTACTGTGTATAGCAATTTTATCCATAGTTTCCAACGAGAAACAACGAGGATATCCTTCCATAGTTGAATAGATAAACTATAACATCCAATCAGTGGAACATTTTTCAGTGGTAAAAAGAAATGAGCTATCAAGCCACTAAAAGACACGGAGAAAACTTAAATGCATATTTCTTAGTTTAAAAAAAAAGTCAGTATTAAAGGGTACTTACTGCATTATTCCAAGTTTATGACATGTTGGAAAAGGCAAAATTATAGAGACACTGATTGCCAGGGTATGTTGATGGGGGAGGGACGAATTGGCAGAACGCAGGGGTTTTAGGGCAGTGAAACTACTCTGCAAGATGTTACAATGATAGGTGTGTCCTTATGCATTTGTCAAAACCCACAGAATTGTACAACAGAAAGAGTGAACCCTGATGTAGTTTATAAGTTTCAGTTAATAACAGTGTAACAATATTGGTTCATCAGGTTTTTTTAAAGATTTTATTTATTTATTTGAAAAAAATAGAGAGAGAGATCACAAGTAGGCAGAGCAGTAGACAGAGAGAGATGAGGAAGCAGATTCCCTGCTGAGCAGAGAGCCCAATGTGGGGCTCGATCCCAGGACCCTGAGATCATGACCTGAGCCAAAGGCAGAAGCTTTAACCCACTGAACCACCCAGGTGCTCCTTGGTTCATCAGTTATAACAAATATAAAGCACTAATGCAAGATGTTAACAACTGGGAAGCTGTGAGAGGGAGAAGAAAAGGGAGTACATGTGAACTTTCTGAAGTCTGTTCAATTTTACGTACACCTAAAATTGTGCCAAAAATGTCTGTTAAACTAAAAACAAAAACAGAAATCATTCCAGGCAGGAGGGCTGAAACGACCCAAGGCAGTTAAAGTTAGAGTGAAGAATCAGATACCTAACAGAGAAGGACCAAAGACAAACTAATGGGAAGTAAGAATTCCGGATCACGAAAGACAAATTCACCCTCCTGCAAGGAAAGAGTGATTAGGAGTAATTTATAACATCTAAATTTCATGCATATTCTCTCATATAATTCTCCTAATGATCCTCTGACATAGTATATTTCTGATTTCTCAGTTGATTAAACTAAGGTTATTATTGGTTAACTAACTTGTCCAGTATAACCTAAATAATAATTAGTGGAGACAGAACTTACTCTACGTTCTCCTGTTACCTAGTTAATCATCATACAACTGTTGATGATATTCTAAGCTAATAGTAAGGGATTTATTTTCTACTAAGTACTATACACACACACACATGACTGTGCGTGGATGTGAAAATGGACGTGGAGGGTAGGAAAAGCAACAATCTTGAGTCTGCCCCTGATTTGCTCTAATAATTTATTTGTTTTCATATACTGGGAAAAAGGCCCCTGGGTTGGCCTAAAGAGGAGAATTTTGGATAAAGTTGAAATATTTTGTATAAAATGTACGAGGAATTTTTTTTTAAGATTTTATTTATTTATTTGACACAGAGAGAGAGACAGATCACAAGTAGGCAGAGAGGCAGGCAGAGAGAGAGAGGAGGAAGCAGAGAGCCCGATGCGGGCCTCGATCCCAGGACCCTGAGATCATGACCTGAGCTGAAAGCAGAGGCTTTAACCCACTGAGCCATCCAGGTGCCTTGTATGAGGAATTTTGTCTCTTCAATCAGCAATGCTGGGGAGAAGGATAAGGGATCAGGAACACGGAACATGGATCAGGAATGAAAGAGTCTGGTTGTGATCCAGAATAGATCAAACTGACAATAAGTGGAGGTCAGAAGAAAGGAAATCACTTCAGGATCAAGAATTCAGCAGTTTTAGAGACTTGAATTAAGGGCAACCCGCTCACACAAGGACATCAGGGCATTTGCAGAAAGGGTTGGAACACTGAGCAGAGTGCAGAATGTGGTGTGGAGGCTCCTGATAATCATTTCTGATATGAAAGTAATGGTTATACACAGAAGACAGGAGGATTTAAGGTCATCCTTGTGGCATACTCTTGACTTCCAAATTTACTGAAAGCATATTACTTTTTTCTACTGTAAGACATGGACAGAAGCATTTTCTTCTGCTGTCTTTGAATAAACCCAACCTTTACATTCACCTTTCACAAAAACATATACATAGGGGTGAGTTTAAAATATTCAGGTAAATTTATATACAACCACAAAAACAGGTTTTTCTGTCCTTTCTGTTATTTTGCATAATACATTTTGACCATAAACTGGATAAGGATACATATTTTTGTTGTTTTGTTCCCTGCTGTATTTACAATGCCTAGAAATGGACAGGGGAATTAAGTAAATATTCATCAAATGATGCTATATGTTAGGTTGTTTCTCTTTGTAAACTCTATATTCTTGAGTGTCTCTTCCAAAGAAACACAATCTATTAGCAAGATCATTTTTTTTTCTCTCACTGAAGTTCTGATTTTTCATGCAGGGTCTAAAAATTGAAGCCATTTCTTTTTAGCTCATATCAATTGAAAAGATCCAAATCAAAATGGAGCTGACATATTTGTTAACAAATCACAGGTAGACTGGAATTAACCACAACCCCTCCAAAGCTGTATTGTTTTACACCTTAACACATGTTCAAAACTACTCTTGTTGAAAAGAGTCAAAAGAGAAATTACTTTAAAAATCAGAGATCAGGATTTTACAACTCAACATACAATGAAACACATGTGCTGGTTAAAAGGTCCCATTTTGTCTCGTCATTTTAACTTCTACGATCACATTGAACATGAAATGAATGAACCAGATAGTGCAGTATATTGCTTGACGGTTACTTATTATTGTCTCTACTTTTGTTAAAATTATTTTGAAAGGAAAATGTTTGCAAATACAAATCACCAAGACTAAAAAGGCATTTTCTTGTGTCTTCTTTTGAAATTGGTGTTAAGGCGCAATTCAGTTGAAGATTGGTAAGGTAATCCCAGATGGTGAGAGGCTACAGGAGTTCTATCGTAAGATTCAACTTCACCAACAATTATTTCCTAAGTACTAATAATACTTTACACATGTGAAGTACTTTCCAGTTTTCAATGTCCTTTTGCATTTGATTCTTATAACTCAGGAAGTATGGCAGGGCAGATTTTATTACGATAGAGACTCGGAGAAGTTAATAAGTGTTGGACCTAACATCACATGAAGAAGTGGTAAGGCCAGGTCAGGCCTTGACTTATAAGGATAATAATATTCACAATTGAATCTCATGTACCTGAAATGTTATACTATTATTTTGTATAAAAATTCATTTAAAATAAATGATCTTCTTATAATTTCAAGAAAGGTGTACTGAGATGATCATGGATATTTGTGTGATTATAGTAATAACAAAATTAATGGTAATAGTTAAATTATATTTATTGAGATCTAGGACAGGTCTCATAATTGGAAGCTGCAAATATAAAACAAATGTCAGTGTTTATGAGTTAAATACAGAGCACATTAGGTGACTATCTTATGTAATTTTCTGGACATCCTCATAAGGTAGATGCTAGTGTTATTCCAATTTTATAGATAAAAGTATTGAGGCTGAGACCATTATTGACTTTACAGAAGGTCATAAAGCTTTTTATGAGGTTGATCTCAGGCTTGAATTCAGACAAAAGGCCAGGTCTTAACCACCAGGTTATTCTGTCTTCTGAATCCAACTTTTAACTACCTATCTCCTCTTCATCTATCACATGGATGTGATTGTAAGTCCTACTTACTAGGCATAGCATTAAGTTCTGAATAAGAAAATGGTTGTAAAAATTATTTTCAAACTGCAAATATGAAACAAATGTCAGTGTTTATGAGTTAAAATTCAACTTTTGGGGTGTTTGTCAGTAACGTTTCTTTTCCCTTCTTTTCTTTTCCATTTTTCTTTTTGGTTTGGTTGATGGCTTTGCTGTGCCAATGAGCATAGGTGACAGACTTAGGTTTCCTGAGTTCCAGTCAGCTTCCCGATGTCCCCTGATACAGTTCCTAGTCAGCAGCTTCCCATTAAGTGTAGTCGTGAATTAATGAATATAAATCCATCATCACTGATCGAAAGTCAGTGGTGTATGCTGTATTGAAAGTGGGCTGTTAACGTTAGAGCTGTGTATGGAGGATAGCATATTACTTATTTTATATTTTCATCTAAGTTATTCTTTAATAACACTGAAACTTTAGAACTCAGACATTGTTGTTTATAACATGTGAAAATCTTCGTCGGTGTTTTTTCCCCCACAAATTTGTTAAAAAGAACCTACACATTCAAGTTAAATATGGTGAGCTGTCATCAGCTTCTAATTGTAGAATGAGAGTCCTTAGGAAAATTGGACAGTGGAACAAATCACTTATGGCACTTTATTTTTTTCCCCTTTTGGCTCTGAATCTATGTTGACAGGGTGACTTAACATCAGTTTTATGCTCCTAGAAGAATGTGGCCCTATTTGCATTTGTTGCCATTTTTTTTTCTTGCCCCAAATGCAAAGGTTTACCTTGCAATAAGACCACTAAAAATGAAAACTGAGATCATAAAATGCCTCTTTTTATAAAAATGTTGAATAACAACTTGCACTGAGGCCTAAAACAAATGACAAGTGGCAAAACCTAATCAACATATAACTAAATGTCTTATATCTTTGTCATCATCTATTAACCTAGTTCATTTTCTCCTTTTCTCCCAGGTTTAATATTCGTTACCTTGTGGCTGCACACATGTTGGTGATCAGCTAATTTATGCCTTATGTTGTGTATGAATTTAACGGCTGCCAATAATTACAGTGGTAGACAAACTAGAGATTTTTCACTTCTCTGCTAAAAACTAACCATGTGTTCTGCTTTAAAGCAATGTGGTTTTATTTTATGAATTTTCTGCAAGAAAAATAAAAAGAAAATCAGAACTGTGAAATTTGCCATTATTCATGAAAAATTATCTGTTGGAAACTTGAGCCTCAAAGAAAGGGAACAGGATTTTTTTTTAATTTGGCTTTAACACTAGATATATGCACAGAGAAGATGATATTAGAGTCTAAACATCCCATCTTTATGTCATATTTGAAGGTGATAGCTCAATGCTGGCTAATGGGAATCCTGTTACTTAAAAGACCTATTACTGGCTTCTCATTTGAACTCCTTATTCACAGATGAAATTGGAAATTTCAAGCTCACTTAAAATTTGACAAGCTACAAAGATCTCACAGAAGCTTACTCAAATGCGTACGTATTTAGTCAAACATATCCATATTTCAAACATGCAGTCCAAAGAAAGAAAATGTTATTTTGATATTAAATTGAATTTTAAAATATTTTAAAAAATAAATGCATACCAGTTTATTTTTGAAAGCCAGTTGATTTACACCTGCCTTCATATACAGTCAGTATACATATCTTCAATAACTATTGATTTATTTATCTAATGAAATACAGTCTTTTTTCACCTGAATTACATGGAGATAATTTTCTGCTTATGTTTTTTAGAAAAAAAGGTGATGGAAGAATTTAGGAGCATATGAAAGTTTTTTATTAACATAATTTTATCTGATTTGTTTCTCTTCACATGACAATATTGTAGGTTACCTTACCTTATTACCGAAATTTCAAAATTTTATACCATCAAACTTTCTTTTCTTTCTAAATTGTTTCTTTATCCTCTCTGTTATTTCCATCTCTGTTTTGCTTTTCATTCTTGGAAAGCTAAATACATTAAAAGACAACTGATATTTGCAATGTAGAAAAAGCTACAGCATTATACAAATATTCATAGAATTCAGTAACTTTCAAGTTATTTGTATTATACACTAAATACTTATAAAGATTTTTTTCCATTAGTAATTGCACTTTATTACTCTGTTAGGTTGAATATGAGTTAAACTGCTGCTATAAAGTGACTCTAAACTACTGTGTCCCAATATGGAGAAAAATATTTCCCTCCTATATAGCAGTCTAAACTGACAAAACAGTTTTGCCATTTTTACTACTATAATTCCAATGTTGCCTTCCCCTGAGCACCTGGAGAGAAAGTCTTTGTCTTCAAAATGATGGCATCAAAACTGCTCACAACAGTATTTCCTGACTTAAAGCCAGCCTAAATGTGTACACATGGCCATACATGCCTACAAGTCAGTGAAAAGATAGTTACTTATTGGATTAATTAGGGAGTTTTATTTAGAAGAGGAAAATTGAGAGAATGGGTACTAATCAACAGTTAACAGTCCACCCACAAAAGAATATTTGTCTTCAGAATTGAGTAAAATGACTGTTTATTTGCTTATAACACTGCATTACTCATGTAACACCATTTAATATGTATGAAGAATATTAATAAATAAAAGATATATTTCTCTAAAATGTTTTATATGGTGAGAAAGAGGAATTAAAGTTACTTTTTTCCTCTTTCTTTTTTTCTGTTATGGTTTACAGTCTCAAAATATAAGTAACCTGGTATTCTCATAATTGCAGTATATAATTTAATCTATCTCCCAATAAACCAGTATTGATTCACAGGTAGCCTGGAAAGAATTATGACACTCATTTTGAACTTAATTTTCAAACATAGTTCTATTAGAGAAGGTACAAGTCTTTTCATCAAAATTTCATTTAGAGAAGTGTGGTATTTAAATTTGGTTTTATTAATACCATTAATAATATTAGGAATCATGTTGGATAAAAATCTATACACAAAGCAAAAATTATCAAAAATAAACTATAAGTACTGGCAAATTCTTCAACAAAAGACAATAAAATACATACTTAGAAAACCACTAAAAACTTAACCTTTTTAAAGAGCATTATCAACTTTTTAATGTTTATTAATATATTTCAATTATATGGCATACTTTCTCCAAAAGTAATCATATGTCAAAGGTGAGTGTTTTGAATATTTAATGATGTAGATTTATTACTACAATAACTCACTTTCTATTTTTATTCATGTAGATTTTTTAGATCTATAACAAATACTAGACCTACAAAAGAAAATATATATCTACATAAAATTATTAATAAAACTTATAAATATTCACTGTACATATTCATAACAGTGTTTGATAGTCATACAATGTTTAATTTTCTCTAATTAGGATGAATAGAGCTGCAGAATACTTTATTTAATTTTTTTCCCATTAAAACTCTTTCAAATTTTGAATCATCAGATATATTTCATGTTTATATATAATTACAAAGAAAGAATCCTGAGATTTCTTAAAACTAGTTTCTTTAAAAATTAAAGTTTTCTTTCATGTTTATATTACACCAAGTTATCAACCCCTGCCATGACTATAATTAGTAACAAGTTGTACCTAAAATTATTTTAATGCAGAAAACATTATGAGGAAAATATGTAATGTTATTATAATTTTTGGTGTGTTTTATTAAATTAACCTCAATAATAGGATAGAATTAAAAAATAAGGCATTTTTTCAATTATGTTGCTCTTAGAAAATTAAAAATGAAAAAAATGTAGATGGTCTTCCTCTTGCAAGTATTGAAAGATTTTTTTTTTAATTCCAATTTGTCTTTTGATACACACATGGCATCTCTTATGGACACTAAAACAGAGATGCCCATAATTTCTCAAAACTGAATGTGGATATTTTCAAATGCTCTCAGACATTATTTCATTTTTCTTATTTAAAATATTGGACAAAGCGAAAGTCTAATAAAGTTTAGTAGTGTCATTTACTCAGAAGAAATAACAAATTTAATTTATAATCTTGAAACCCTACTGAAAGGAGAATTACAACTTCCAACTTACCATCTATCATGACAGTTAACTGATTAATTCAGAAATAATGTAATTTTAGTTTGAAACTAAGGAAAATTATTCATTCATCCTACACTATATTTCATTCATATGCTACTTAAGATTGTAGCTACTGATTTTATTTATAGATGACATGAGTTAAATTTATGTATGGAAATTCAATGATTATTTCAGAGTATGGAATTTCAATTGCTGTATCTCAGAAATCACACACTTATGAATACAAAACTTTAAGCCTCAAATAATGCTTGTCCTATTTTTCTACTCCCATCACATATTTAACAATTCTATTATCTAGGGGCACCTGGGTGGCTCAGTGGGTTAAAGCCTCTGCCTTCAGCTCAGGTCATGATCTCAGGGTCCTGGAATCGAGTCCCACATCGGGCTCTTTGCTCAGCAGGGAGCCTGCTTCCTCCTCTCTTTCTGCCTGCCTCTCTGCCTACTTGTGATTCTACAATCACATGTTGAGTTGATATTTATACCCCTCTAGGAACAAAGCTCAGCCTAGCCCTGAGTTATTAGGTCAAGATACATTGTCAAGAAAGTCTCTGACTATAGCAGGAGGTAGCAATAATTTCATGACTAGGTTGAAGGGGGATATCTGTCGTGGCAAAACATAATGATTTCCTGAACTTGGGCAGAAGTAGCAGAATGAAGAGGAAGCTAAATAAAAACAGTAAAAACCTGAGATACATAGTACTTGGTAACTAATTATGTATAGGATTGGAGAAAGAAAAATGTGAAGATGATTCTAAATTTTCCTTTTGGCAACTAGGGAGATGTTAAATATTATAATTGGATAGTATGCTATTAAAATAATAATCAAAAACTGGGAGAAGAATCATTTTGTCAATCATACTAATTCTAGTTCTAGTGTTGGCCTTCATGATCAATCTTTGATATTGCTGTTGGATTATGTTTATTTAACTACAATTTTCATCATGCTATATACTTTAGCTAACATGTCCGTTTAACTATTCAGAAAGTATGAACTATGCTGATTTTCAAAACTTTGTGTGATATGGTCTATTCACTTCCCAGCCTTATTTGCCATCAACATGTCTCCATTGAGTCTGTGCTCCAGTCATACCAAACTGCTTGCAGGTACTAGAATATACCGGCCCCTGTGGAAGGTGTAATTTAACATGCCCAGAGGAAACTCAGTTTCTCAACACTAATCTTATCATCCCAGTAAATGGAAACACTGTTTCAGTCTCTAAAACTTAGAGTCAGATTTGAGCCCTGCCTTCCTCTCATTTTCCATGTCTGTTAGCCAATCTTGTTAACGGTATCTTCAAACTTTATTCTGAACTGGACTGATTCTCATTATAGAAGTGCTACTCTTCTGGTTTTTGCACTGATATCTGTCATGTGGATTATTAGGAAAACAACGTTTGGTTTCCCTGCTTCCACCCCTGCCTTATACAATCTAATCACACATTGGCCAGAGTTTTTAAAAACTTAAATAGGATAAAAGCACAACTTTATTCAAAATCCTCCAGCCACTATAAAATCCAGAGTTCTTCCCATGCCCTGAAAGACCATTCATGTTCTTTCCAAGTCCTTTTCTCCTCTCATCTCTCTTTCAGGTCCTGACTTTCCCACTCACTCATTCCCTGTCAGCCACACTAGCCTCCTTGCTGTCTCTTAAACATGTCAACCAAACTCCTGCCTCATAGTCTTGTACTTACTACTTCTTCTACTTGAAAGCTATTGTATCCTGTTTGTTCTCTCACTTCCTTCAGATCTTTACTCAAATATCATCATCTCAATGGACTAACCTTGTAAAAGAGTAAGTACCTTTTCCCCAACCTCCTTCATTCCCCTTACTCTGCTTTTCCTTATATAATTATTCACGACCCAAGACAGTACGTTTATTTATTGATTGGTTTGGGTAAGGTTTGTGAAAACAGGAATGTTGCATGTTTTGTTCAGGACAGTATCTACAGGGTCTGGCATTCAAAAATCACTTGCTGAGTAAATAAAGGAATGCATCATGCCTAGCAGTCTGTCTGAGATCTTTGTGTCTCTCTCTGCCAGCTTTTCCCACTGCCTGGAAAGTTCATGTTCTTCCAGTTCCCAGCTATCTGGTGAACAAATTCTACTAAACTTTTACAGAGAGTTAGAATACTATCTTCCTTCTGGGGTGTCTGGGTGGCCAGTCGTCTAAGGATCCCACTCCTGATTTTGGTGTGGATCATGACCTCAGGGTTGTGAGATGGAGCCCTAGGTCAGCTCAGGGCTCAGGGCTCCTGACTCAACTCTGGGCTCAATTCGAGTCTGCTTGTCCTTCTCCCTCCCTTTTTTTGTCCCCTCCCCCTGATTGCATGCACACGGGCTTGCTCCCTCTTTCTAAAATACTTACATACATACATATCTTTGATAAATATCTTGATTAAATATCTTTAGAATACTATCTTCCTTCTAAAAACTTCTCTGGCACCACGCTCAGGTCAGACTTGTCCACTCTTTCCTCTGATAATCTATGGCAACCTCTATGAACATCTCTCATATCTTCTGTAATATTTAGGTGTCTTTAACAATTTATATGTCTAAAAGTACCTTTTGGATAGATAACAAATTTTACTCATATTTGCACACTCAAAATACAATGCTTGGCATGTAGTAAGCATTTGATGATTATTTGTTAAATTAATATGTAAATGGAAATGATGTCTATATGTTTAATATTCTTCTTTTGAAATGTTAATGGATGAAGAACTAAAGCTAAAGACCCCTATTGTGTTAGCTTTATGTCTTTGTCTTTAATAATTTATATTTAATAATAATGACGATACAATAAAAATAATGCCAATGATTTTGTGTATTTCTTCTTTATGGGCACTGCTCTAAAGGCTTTTATGGTAATAACTCATTTAATCAATCTATTGAGTTAATGAACTATTATGATCTTAATTTTCCATTTGAGTAATTGAGGTACTGGGGTGTTAAACAGCTTGTCCTCACTTGCTAATAAAAACACTCAGGTAGTGTACCTCCAAAGCCTCTGTCCTTCATCGCTAGTTGACTGTATTGTTTTTCTCACTGTGCCAGACTATTTCCTTTTATTTTATCCCAAGATGTATATGGAAAAAAGTTTTTGAAGGAGGTAAATGTTTATTGACTACCAAACTAAATCTCAGAGGAACTTTCATGAGTCTTACAAGATATAAATCTATTTCTGTGGTTCAATATTTTTCATAAAAAATTGCACTTTACTGATCTCTGATGTGTATGTATCTTTTTTTTTTTTTTAAAGATTTTATTTATTTATTTCACAGAGGGAGAGAGATCACAAGGAGGCAGAGAGGCAGGCAGAGAGAGAGAGAGGGGGAAGCAGGCTCCCCGCCGAGCAGGGAGCCCGATGCGGGCCTCGATCCCAGGACCCTGAGATCATGAC
Source organism: Ailurus styani (assembly GCA_002007465.1). Classification (NCBI taxonomy): domain Eukaryota; kingdom Metazoa; phylum Chordata; class Mammalia; order Carnivora; family Ailuridae; genus Ailurus; species Ailurus styani. The sequence goes on from LNAC01000113.1 coordinate 366,023, forward strand.
CTGAGCCGAAAGCAGAGGCATCAACCCACTGAGCCACCCAGGCGCCCTGATGTGTATGTATCTTATTAAGGCACATTCTATATGGTTGATTCATTAATTTTAAAAATTTTATGTTATATCATTTTAATTTATTTTATAATATATATATGAAATTTTGTAGTTAATTATTTACTTACAACTCAAACCAGGAGTTGTACAGATATGACTGACTAGGTCTCTTCTGGGGTATAGTTTATTCTCTTTTCCCATAAAATATTTTAAAGGAACAATTATATTAAAGGTAAAGGTCCTCAATACACTCATATGTAAGCATAACTTACCTTGTTGTGTTAAGTTGTTCTAAATAGGACAAATTTAAGGCATACATATGGCTATTGAAGTAATTCCCTTGATTTTAGCAATAGGAACCCTATTATATTTCATTTTACCTGTTTAATTACCACCCTAAGGAAGCACTTGGCAATCATCTTAATCATTCATATCACCACATTTGAGAACAGTTGAGAAAAGAGTGATGATGACATGTTGTATTTAGAGAAAATCCAAAAAGAATGTATCTAAAAATTATTAGGTTAAACAGGTGAATTTAGCAAAGTAGCAATAAATATATTTATATACATATATAAATGTATCAATTTAAAAAGAGATTAATTATATAGTTGACACTTGAAAAATTCAGAGGTTAGGGGCACTGAGCCCGCAAGCAGTCAGAAATCCCTGCATAACTTCCAACTCGCCAAAACTTAACTATTAATAACCTACTGTTGACTGGAAGTCTTACTGATCACAGACAGTTAATTAACACACATTTTATCTGTTATGTATTATATATTGTATTCCTAAAAGAAGCCAGAAAAGAAAATATTATTAAGAAGATTATAAGGAAGAAAAATATATTCACAGAATTGTACTGTATTATTGATATTGTAAGTTTATGTCATCTGTTTACAAGTTGAATTATCTATTAGTACCTATACCAATAATTTTTTGTTGTTGTTAGAACAACTCAGAAAAAAATGTTTTTTTAACTGTTTTCTGGGCTTTCATTTTGCTGTTGTCATGATGACTCATTTTGGCCTCTATTTTGAGTCTCTCTCCTTTTTAAAGAACCAGCTGCCTGTTTTATTTTTTTTAATTTTTCTTTTACCTTTTTTTCAGGAAACTCTGTGCCCAATGTGGGGCTTCAACTCATGACCCCGAGATCAATAGTCTCATGTCTACCAACTGAGCCAGCCAGGTACCCCTAACATTTTCTTATATGATATAAAACACTCTAGATGTCCCAGGCTTTACTAACGTTATATATCAAAAATGTAAAAATAATGTGATAAAGAAATTCATATTTTCTTAAAGGTACATTTATTCATGCACTGATATTGAAAAAGCAGTGATATATTTGCTTTATGGTAGCCTAGCCTATACATTAATGAATGAATCATTATAAAATGTTTAGGGCATACAGTATTATATTCATAATACATTATTGGAAAGAAACATTGTTACATTATTAAAAAAAAACATTTACCTGTGATAATAAGCTGATCTTCATTTTCTCCAATTATGAAAGAGAGAGGCATACTGTATGGTAATATAGTTATTAGAAAGCAGTTATAAAACAGTAAGAAAACTAACACATTATTAATTTTATAATAAATGTCACTCACCTTATGCCTATGTAAGGATAAGCTATCTATCGCCTTCCACATGAATCTTGAACATGGTGCTCTATACAATGAATACTTAGGCAATGATGATGATGACACAATTCCTGCCCTAGTTATTAGATTTTTTTACTTGAAGACCCACACATACATAAAACAGATAAGTTTATTAGCTATATGGCATGATAATTATTACTATTCATTCAGTAGAAGGAGGAGGATCAAGGGTTGGTCTTGCTGTCTCAGGGGTGGCAGAGGCAGAAGATGTGGAGGTGGGAGGGGAAACAAGAGAGGCAGGCACACTCAGTGTAACTATGGAAATACATCATCATTTCTGAGTTTTCTGCTTTTTTTCACTTCTTCAGAACTGGCTGTAGAGTACCAATCCTTCTGCATGTTCTTTAGTATCAGTGCGCATATCATAGAAGGGTCCTTGTCATCAAAGAATTCAAAAGAAGTCTTGAAAAATCCGAAACTTCCTGCCAGATTGTCTCATGTCAATTTGTTTTCTGGCACGGCTTCTTCTATGTCTTCTTCCTTACGGTCTGGCACGGGTTCAGAAGCACTCATCTCCATCAAGTCATCTTCTGGTCAGTCCTCTGGTGTGGTGTCTATTAGCTCTTGATTTTCTCCAAGATTGATATATTGAAACCTTTACCCTTTACCTTTTTTTTTTTTTTTGCCATATCCACCTTTCTCTGTTATGATTTTTTTTTTGATTGGCTCTGTCATAAATCCTGTGAAGTCATGCACAACATCTGGACACAGTTTTCTCCAGGAGGAATTTTTTTTTCGGGTTTGATGGCTTTCACAGCTTTTTCCATAACAATGATGGCATCTTCAGTGGTGTAATCCTTCCAGACGTTCATGGTGTTCTCTCTTATCAGGTTTCTCTTCCACAGTGTTGACAATTCTTTCCGTAGAGTACCATGTGTAATGAGCCTTAGAGGTCCTTATGACCCCCTGATCTAGAGGCTAAATTAGAGACATTGTGCTTGGGGGCAAGGAGATTACTTCAATGTCTTTGTTTTTGAATTTGTGGGGTTCTCAGTGGCCAGTAGCATTGTCCAATATCAGAAGAACTTCAAAAGACAGTTTTTCAATGGTCAGGTACCTTCTGACTTCAGGGACAAAGCATCATTGGAACCAATCCAGGAAAAGGATTCTTGTTTTCCAGGCCTTTGTGTTGTATTACTAAAAGACTGGCAGTTGTTTATCTTTTGGGGGCTTAGCAGCTTTATAGATAAGAGCAGTCCTGATCATAAACCCAACTGCCTTTGCACAGTATACTTAGCCTACCCCTTCCTGCCCTAAATCCTTGTGCTTGTTTCTTTTCCTTACTAATGAATGTCTTTTGTGGCTTTTTTTTGCATTAAAAACCTGTTCTGGCAGATATCCTTTCTCCTCAATGATTTTCTTAATACACAATTTACTGGAGAGACAAACTGCTGATGCAGAGAGGATTAGTGTCCCATGGTGTTTTAATTAAAGCAGATTCTCTCAAATCTTGATCTCACCAATAGCAACAGGAGGTGGTTACAAAATTATTCCAGTAGTATAGTGTGTACTACAGTTAATTTTATGTTGTTATTCAATGCTATGTCTTTATATTTGTTTAGAATTCTGTCAGGGGCCATATATAGTCTGTAAATGTGCACATAGTTTTTTTTTTAATTTTTATTTATAAGTAATCTCTACACCCAATTTGGGGTTTGAACCCATGACCCTGAGATCAAGAGTTGCATGCTCTTTTAATTGAGCCAGGAAGGTGTTCTTTTAAGTTTTGATAAATTTTAACTTTTTATAATAAGCTCGTATATATTCTATGGTAGTAAATGATAAAAGAGATTAATATCTACATAGATTTTATGCTTTCATGACATACCTTTTCCTTATTTTTTTGATATTTCTAGGCTATGCAGTTTGTGAATTTTTTCAAATTATCACAAATCTATAAAAATATTTCCAATATATTTATTGAAAATAACTGCATAAAAGTGGATCCATGCAGTTTAAACTGTGCTGTTAGGGTCAACTTTATTTCTAGATAGATCAACAAATTTTTAGTAAGTATAATGCCTGAGACTATTTTTAAAGTTTATTATGGAAAATTTTAAATATATAAATATTTTGAGACAATAATAGTAATAAACATGTACTATTTGTTCTTATCAACTCATGGCAAATCTTGCTTTCTCTATAACTCTTTTTTTTTTTAAGATTTTACTTATTTATTTCACAGCGGGAGAGAGATCACAAGGAGGCAGAGAGGCAGGCAGAGAGAGAGGGGGAAACAGGCTCCCTGCTGAGCAGAGAGCCCGATGTGGGCCTCGATCACAGGACCCTGAGATCATGACCTGAGCCGAAAGCAGAGGCTTTAACCCACTGAGCCACCCAGGCGCCCTTTCTCTATAACTCTTGCCAATTCCTGCTTTTTCTGGTTTATTTTGAAAAAATGTCAAGAATCATGTTGTTTCACCTTTACTACTTCTGAATGGTCTGTAAATAATAAGCACACATCTTGAAACATAATCATTTATCTATTGTCATAAACAAATTATTAAGAATACTTCTTAATATTATGAAATATCCAACCAGTGTTCAAACTCTTTGATGGTTTCAAAATTTCTTTTACAGAATTATTTGTTAGAATTGAGATACAAATACGAACCACATATTAAAATTGGATTAAATAAGATTTCTCTTATAACTTCAAGCGCCTCCTTTTCTAAACGTGTGCGTGTGTGTGTGTGAGTGTTTGCTAGAAGTTTATTTGCAGAAGAGTTAAGATGGTTTGCCCTATATAATTTTCTGGAGTATGAAATTTGTTAATTGCATCATTCTGGTATTGTTTAGCTTGTATTCTGTTTCTTATGTTTCTATAAATTGGTAGCTATATGTAAAGTCTTGATCAGATTCTGGTTTAGAATTTGTTTATAATACTTTGTAGGCGGTATTGTACTTCCATCTTAAGATACATAATACAGGAAATTAAAAAAAGTAGAATGACACTTCCACCTATGTAACTTTGCCTCCTAGATTATTCTGAGATTACCCTGAATCCATTTATTGTTGCCTTATTCAAAGTACAAAGATTTTCAATTAAAATATGTTTTTATTGAAAAATAATTAAAAAAACAAAGCACAAACTTCTGTTTTGTTTTATTGAAACTGACTAAAATGTAGTAAATTATATTAATTTGCTAGGAAATTGTTAAACATAAGTGATCAGGAAGATTTTTAATACTAAGTCTACCTATTTGCTTTTCTAAAGTGACCTTTGTTTATTTCATTAGTTATCAACAAATCTTTATAATATCATACATATATTTAAAAATTCTTTTGATCCTTAACTTAATGCCGGAAACTCTAAGAGAGGAATGTTGAAGCACCTGGAATCTCAGGGATAAACTGAGATTATTAGTCATTTAGGTTTCTTTATAGCTTCTTTTCAAAGCAAATATAAATCCTGAGACACCATTGCTTAAGTTTTTAAAATGTCCAAGATAGTTCGTGTTTAACTCTGAGCTTGGATTTCTTCTACTTCCAGATTATTAATCATGAAAAGCTTAATTGTGAAATACTAAATTGGAAAATCATTTAGGTCCCCTTATTCATAATTATACCCTGATAGATTCAATGCTATGTGTGTGGTCACCAAACTTTATTAGAGAATTCTATATACAGTCACTTTGGATTTTTCATGAGTGCTGTTTATTGCCAATTCCAAATGGACCTTGATAATTTGCATGGTTTATTCAGGGTGTCACTTGAAATTAAACTAAAGACTCTTTAGAGACTACAAATATGAAACTATTCAGAAAACATTCTGCCTTGTGGTACAAAGTGCTACAACAGGTAAACAGCAAATATAAAAAGAAATGCAGTTTGAAAGTCTAAAAAAAGATAGAAACAGAGAAGCTGACAACATATAAGGAGGTAGAGGAAGAGATACCCAAAGAAGATGCAGAAATAGGGAAATTAAAACATTTGCTTAACACTGCAGTGGAGCATAAGAAATTCAGCCTATAGATGAATTAATTAGGAGTGATTTGAAGCACAAGGATATATCAATATAAAAGAAGAAATTGGGATAAAATAGGAAGAAAATGAAAGCGAAAACATAAATACTGAATGTCCAGACTGGTTGACCTGGCTAGGCCTAGATTTCTGGGATTCCTGGCTTTTTTCTTTTTTTCCCCAAATCTAGAACAACTTGTCTTCCTAGTTTTGGGGGCCCTCCTTGACCTTATGTATTATTAAGTAAATAAAGAAACTATCAAAATCCCTAGAACAAAACCTGCCTGACTCTCATTTCATGTCCCTGTTCTGCTTCAAGGACTTCTGCCATATTCCTAAAACCTAGTCCTTGTATTTTCCACGGTAAGTGGCAAGCAGTCTTTATTTCTCTGTCTAATTTTAGTCATTTTTATAGCCCAAGGAGCAGTTTGCCCCTGTGGCTGACTCCTGCTAGTCAGCAGCTCCTCATGTAAGTTCCCTGCCTGTTTCACGTCTCCCTCTCTGCTTGCCCATGTAGTTACACCACCACCTAGTCCTGGCCTTCCAGTCAGCACTGTGGAAATCCCTTGTTGGTATTTCTTGGATGCCATGTTCTGTTGCCATTTGTTTTAAATATTGTGTTCTGCCTGCCAAATCCGATTTCTACCTGCAGTTGTATCTGTCCCCAAAGACTTGTTTCATTTGAATATTCGTCTGGATCCAGTTTGAAAATGTCATCCCTTCTTAAGTGAGCAATTTTAAGCCACTTAAAGAGTATGCATAACTGCGGTCAGTAAAATGACCATTCTCCCCATTGCCCCAGAAAAGGATCCATGTTTTGGCATCTCAGTGACTGTGACTTGGAAATGCTGCTGCTAGAGGAATTGCCCTCCCACAAACACCCCCAGAATAAACTCCACACCGGCTGTCACGGTGTAGAACCACTGACCTGCTTTTCTTCCTGTGTTCCACCCAACCTACTTCTCTCTCCCAAGACACCATCATTCACCATATTGCTTGTAGCATGTGAGTTTTTGCAGGTACCTATAAGAACAGAGTATTTAGAAATCCTTATACCTTATCTTCCTTTGAACTGATGCTTGGAATGGGGTAGAATACTGATCCAGCTGCTGGAATTGGGGCTGGAGAAGAAAGGATGTGTAAAGGACACTAGTGTCTAATGGTAGCTATGACCTGAATCAGAATTTTAAACATGTTTCCATAGAAGCAGTGTTGCATATTTATGTATTTATGTTGGATATATATATATTGGATATATGTATTTAGTCATTGAACATATATTTCTTATATACTAACCATGAACCAAGCACCATAATGAAATAAAAAGTAGTTTATTAAGTTTTATTTTTCTACTTAGGACAAATTATAGATTTAATAGACCTTGGCAAATAAGAAATCTGGTCATTATTGCAGTACAATTTCTAAGGGAAAATTCATTTCAAGTTCAATAATCAATCTATCACAGGCTTGCTAGAAAGCTTTTACTATAGCACTGCCACTTACAACTGTGAGTTATGGTGGAATTATGGTCTGAAGTTACATTCTTGTGCTTATTTATTGATACCATCTAATGTTATAAGTAGTTTTCCATTAGATAAATCATATTAAAGGAACATATAATGCAGTTTTGAAGAAAAAAATATAACTCTTCTTAGGAGGGCTACACATACATCTGTGGAGCTTGTGCTCTTCATGGTTCTGAGGGGCACTACTCAGAGAGATTGCAATGTAGTTCTTGCCTCTTAGAGTTAGGCAAGACATAATCAAGATAAGAGAAGGGATTCTTGCTGCCTACCTGACCCTTATCTTTACCTTGATCTTGAGAGTAGTGTGTCTAGACTACAGATAGTTATCAAATTCTCAGGGTTTGTTGTTTGTTTATTTGCATGCTTTATCAGAGCATCAACTGGTGATTTCTTCTTTTCTACATTGGTTGCTTTTCTGAATAACCTGACTTTCAGGTATCAGACAGCAAAAATGCAGACACCAGTTCAGTTAACTAGAATACTGCTGTTTTTCTTAATAGAGACTCAGCTGTGAACCATCATGAGGCAATATTCCCAGGACGTAGGGAATTGAATACTTCCATCCTAAAGGAGGAACCTGGGAGAGGAATCAAGATATCTACTGCAGAATAAGAAGTGCTCAGAAGGGAGACAGTATAGTGAGGGCAGTTAGAGAGAATGACATCTCAAATGTGTAGTCATGGTTTTCAGATACTTATTTATACTGGTGCTGGAGAGAGTGAGTACTGGTGACCAGCATCAGGTTGAATTCAAATGTATCAGTTTCATCAAAAAAGTGAGCAACACAGAGTCAGGATGTTGGATAATAGCAGATGATTATCCAAATATCTGAACTATAGTTGTCTCTGGGGAGAAAATGGAGCGACTACAATTAAGGAGTGAACTAAAATGAGACTATTTTATTTAATGACTTATTTGGGAGAACTTTGGGAACAAGGCATGCTATTATGTCAATAAAGGGGAGAATAAGTGAAGATAGAGGTGAAAAAGAATTCCTCAGGCCTTAGATCTAATCGAAGATGTGTAGATGAAGGACAAATTCAACTTGATATTGAGGGCTAACTACTTCTGGTCTCAGGGAGGCAGGCTAGGATGAACTTCCCTGCTAAATATTTTCCTGCCTGTTGTGCTGGTGGGATCAGCAGCAGGGCTAGAAGCAATAGTAGTTTGATCCATCTCCAAAAAAGGATGTGAATTCCTCATCTTCCCTCTAATATACTTTCCCCTGAGATAATTCTGCTTAAATGAATGTCAGCAAACAAATACATCACCTGATTTTAATATGGCCAACACCACCACACAGACCCAACTAAAAGAGCAGTAAGAGATTTTTGACAGCTGAAGAAAGCATTCTTTTCTTATTTCCAAGGGGTGAAAGTAGAAGGTTTAATTCCTTGGGCTCAGTAACTTCCAGCATTCTCAAGAGTTTTCTCAGGAGACAAATTTGCCAGGTAGGAAAGAAAGGCATCCATATTATGTGAACAATATGTGAGAAGGCACCTCATTTGATATTAAAAGCAATATGATTTCATTCTATACCTCATGTAGTAAAATGGTTTTATGTGAGGATTTTTAGCTCTAATGTCTCTGCTTGGATACAATTTCTTGACTGCAATACAGGGAGGTGAAACAGCACAGAACCATTTGGATGGGAAGACAGAAGACAGGTTGAGGGTCCAGTGCAAGTTCTCGGCTGAGGGCTAGGTGGTACATGTATTAGGCCAGAGCGTGCAAGGCTTACTAGAGAGGCTGTGGATTTAGGAGCAAACTCAAGAAACTAAAGATAGTGCCACATAGGGAGTTCTTTGGAGTTGTGGTCCAGATACAGAGAAGAAACCACTTAATACCCTAAACATCCAGCTGAGACTCCAGAAAGGCCATAGCTTTGAAGTAAGTACTATGACCTAGAGTAAAACCCACTTTAGATATATACTTATAAAGCCTCAACAATATGTTTAGGAAACTCAGAATGTGGAGGTCGAGTCCCACCAATTAAGGAGGTTTGGAAAGCAGAGTTTCCCACAGAGGAACCCTAACAAATTATAAACTGAGCCTTTAAACTTTCAAGGTGATTAGTCAATAATTATACCACACACTCGAATTCAAAGTGATATCCTTCAGAGGAATATAACAGAATAAGGAACATTTATAACATGACCTATGCCATGCTTAAATTAAATAAAAATTTACCAGGCATTTTTTAAAAGTTATAATATGACCCATAGTCGAGGAAAAAAAGCAATAAATAGAAACTAATCCCAAGATGACCCAGATTTTGGATTTAGCAGGCCAAGAGTTTTGAAAGCTATTATAAATTTGTTCATAGAGTTAAAAGAAAATATGGTATTTCTAAATATATAGGGATCTTGGTAAAAAATAGAAACTATGGGTAAAAAAACAGGAGCACAACCAGGAAATTCTAAAACAGCAAACTTCAATATTCAAAATGAAAAATTATTTGATGGGCTCGAGGACGAGAAAAAAAAAAGGAGTCAATAAAACTGAATGAAAATAGAAATTAGCCAATATCAAGAAAGAAGATTGAAGAAAAATGTGAGGCCAAAAACCTTACAACTGCTAGAAGAAAATATAGACAGTAATTTTATATCAGCCATAGAAACACTTTTCTAAATATGCCTCCTCAGACAAAGGAAACCAAAGTAAAAATAAACTATTGGGATTACACCAAAACGAAAAGCTTTTGCACAGTGAAGGAAACCATCAACAAAACATAAAGGCAACCTCCAAATGGAAGGAGATATTTGCAAGTGGTATATCTGAAAAGGTGTTAATATCCAAAATATATAAAGAACTTATACAACTCAATACCAAAATAAGAAATAATCTAATTAAAAATGGGCAGAGGACCTGAATAGACATTTTCCCAAAGAAGACATACAGATGGCCAACAGACTCATGAAAAGATGCTCAACATCACTAATCATCAGGGAAATGTAAATTAAAACCACAATGAAATATCACCTTACACTTGCCAAACTGGCTAGAGTCAAAAAGATAATAAATAACAGGTGTTGATGAGGATGTGGCAAAAAGAAATGCTCTTGTACTGTTGGTGGGAATGCAAATTGGTACAGCCCCTGTGGAAAACCGTATGGAGATCCCTCAAAAAGTTGAAATAGAAATACCATATAATCTGGTAATTCAACTAGGTGGGTATTTACCCAAAGAAAATGAAAACATTAATTTGAAAAGATATAGACTCCTCTATGTTTATTGAAGCATTATTTACAATAACCAAAACATGGAAGATGCCCAAGTATCTATCCATTGTCCATTGATGAATGGATAAAGAAGGTATGGGGAAATATATATAGGAGATATATATCTCTATATAGCTATATATATTCCATATATCATATTCTATTTGTATATTCATAAACTATATATATTATATATATAATATATATAATGAGATCTTGTCATTTATGGCAACACAAATGGACCTAAAGGGTATTATGCCAAGTGAAATAAGTCAGACAGAGAAAGACAGATACCACATTATTTCACTTATATGTAGATTCTAAATAACAAACAAATGAACAAACACAAACAAAAAACAGACTCTTCAATATAGAGAATAAATTAGTGGTTGGCAGAAGGAAGGGGATGAGGGTTGGGCAAAATGGGTGAAAGGGAGTTGGAGGTACAGGCTTCCAGTTAAGGGGATGAATAAGTCATGGGAATCAAAGTTATAGCATAGGAAATATAGTCAGTGGTAACTGCAAGTATGGTGACAAATGTTCTACACTTGTGGTGAGCATAGTATGGTATATAGATATGTTGAATCACTATGTTTGTATACCTGAAACTAAGGTAACATTATATATCAACTGTGCTTCAATAAAAGAGAAAGAAAAATTACACGGTCTCAGAGAATTGAGGGGCAATATCTAACAAGCTTATATATATATATATGTATATATATATATATACATACATACACACATATATATTATATATATAATATATAATATATAACATATATATATGTTAGGCCCATATATCTTCTTTGTGTGTGTGTGTGTGTGTAATTGGTCTGAGAAGGAGAACACTGAGAATATTATTGGAAAATATTTGAAGCTATAATGGCCAGATTTTCCCCCAATTTGATAATTAATATCTACTATCCACTGACAGATCTGAAAATCCAAGGCTAGCTGAAAATCAAATTAAAAGAAAATCAAGAAGTTAGTTCAATAAAAAAGACATTCCATACAGGGAAACAATGATGCAGATAATGGCTGACTTCTCATCAGAAAATATGCAGGCTAGAACAAGAAAGATTTCTTTAAAGTGCTGAAAAAGCAGTCTATTCAGAATTCTATTTCCAGTTAAAGTATCTTCAGAAACAAGGATGAAATAAAGACATTTTCGGATAAATAAAAATCAGGAAAATTCATTGCAAGCAGATGTGTACAATAAGAAATGTTAAGGTTCTTTGGGTTTATGGGAAATGATATCAGATGAAAACTTGATTCTAAAATTAAGAATCAAGATACTAGAAATTGTAAAAAAAAAAAAAGAGGGTAGTAGAGGTAAATATAAAAGTATTTTTTTCTCCTAATTTCCTTAGAAAACAGTTTAAAACAAAAAATTAACATAGTTAGATGGGGTTAAAAATTTAATAGGACACAGTAGCATAAAAGATGGGAAGATGATAAGCATGAAAATGAAATTCTACGGATATAAGATTGTCACAAATCTAATGTATTGGGGGAGCTTACAGTATTGAGTGGTACAATATTGACTCTAAATAATGGAGAAAGGGTACTTCTGTTTATATTTTGATAACATAAAATATCCAGGATATCACAATATCAAGGACTATACAAAATCTCCTCAAGATAAGGACAATCAAAATATTGTAAACAACCAAAGGATTCATTGTATACTTGAAGATAAATTAGGATTCTGTATCTTTTTCCTTTCTAACATTGAACCCCTGAATATTACAGTTGTTCCTTTAGGTTCTGCAAGATTATTTTTTATTACATAAATACACAATTTAAAACTAAAATTGAACGTTATATTTTTCTAGCTAAAGTCACTCTCTGATAAAATCTGAACCAGATCAGTAAAGCAGTCTAGTCATTATTTAAATCTACATGGGCCCACTGTTAGAAAACTTCCACATTAACCCTAAGCATTCTTTAAAAAGCCCATTTGTTGGTAGACAGGAGGAAGGCTAAAACTCATGTATGACAGGGTTGTAAATATTTCGACTCAGAAAATGAAATCAAGACTCAACTCTAGTTGAGGAGAACACGCCAACTTTAAGAGAAGTTGAAATTTTGCACGGCCTACTTATCACTGGTTTCCTAAATGACCTAGGGTAAATAGAAACAGCTTTTTCATGTGGCTGCTCTGATTAAAGCAAGGTCTGTAAGTTGGCAGTACATCATCTGAAATTTCAAAGCTTAAGTGGAAGCTGGGGTTTCTTTGCCTTCCAAAAAATCCCCCTACTCCTTATACGTGGTCTATCTGAGTAGCTGGCATACAGTTATAAAAGTCACTGGGCAGTAATCAGGAGTGCACTGGTCCTTATGGCAGGCATCAACTTGGTTACTGCCAGGTCTTTGAACTACAAAAATAAATAGAGAATAGAAGTGCATTGTATTGGCCAAGCCTGAGGCCCAGTCATCTGTCTTGGAGCATGCTCTGGTGAGAGTGTTTAACTTGGATTCCTTCCATCACATGTGGTAGCTGCAAGAGTGAAAAAGGAGAGGAAAAGAACAATGTTAGGTGGTATATTTAATAGTGTGTTGGCTTAACAATTCTCAGGAAACTGTTCTTGTATTTTTCTCTTAGCAGCCAGAGTTGGGACTCTGACTGAGTGGGTGTGTGCTATAGCCTACAGGGTTCTGTTCCCTCCACTCGTGTCCATTGTTTTACGAAGGACTTTAATAGCAGAAGTAGAGAGTCCCCCAAGCACTGTCTACTACAGAAAGGAAGCTTAGCTATAACAACTCACAGGACAGTATTTTTTTGTATTCAATTTCACCAGCAGCCTTGACATCCCTGAATTAATGGGTCTCTTTCACTCTAAACCTGAAAGTTTGAAATTCATGGTAACTGGATGTTTGTTGTTTTTGGCTAAATTATCCTCTTCTATTTCTTTTCAAGGCCAATGTAACACAAACTAAAACAATTTAGGCTCTCTCTGCCTTTTCATTCTTCTAAGTTTTCTACAATAAGAAAGGAGAACCTTTACTCAACCGCACTGTGCTCATAATAAACTTGATTAAAAAAAAAAAAATACCTGTGGTTCCAGGAGTGGATTCTTTGTAAAGACAGTGAAGCACTCAGCTGTTCTATATTAGAAGAAATTTTGCTTGTTTTCACAGCTGAATTATCTTACTTTCCATATTATCAAAAATAGTACTAAGAAAATCAAATAAGAGATTTTCAAGGGACTTTAAAGGAAAAGAATATATAGCTTTTTACAGTTAAGGTTTTAGTTGCTAGCACATTTTTTTTCTAGATCATGTAGCACATATTTTGTAACCCTCATGAAAGAGCATAAAATAAATATGTCAAGGCTTCCTGTAGAAATGCATTCATTCAGAGTTGCCAAAATAAGAGAAGCTGTTGGATTTGCCCAGATGGTAAGATAAATTTATGAGCAAAATTATGTAAAAATACCAAGTTTAAGGGACTCTGTATCAGAAGTGAGCGATTTGTATTGTTATATTGACTTTGTTTTTACTATAGATCAAGAATTGTAAGGAAATTGATGAGATATATTGTACATAGTAGACATTTTCTGAGGGTAATAGTTGACCTTAATTATATTTGTCACAATTTGTACAAAATACGAATAACTTTCCAGGAAGCATCATTAGCCAGTTTTTAAAATATTCTTTGAAACAACTGTTACAATATTATAAAAATGCATTCTGTAGGTTTTAAAATAATCCTAAAGTGACACAGATTGAATATTGCCAAATTAAAACATTCATTAATTCGTTCAGTCAACAGAAAGGACCTACTATGGACCAGGCTCTCCATATCCTGGACAGACAGAGATGAGCAAAACACAGTCCTGGCATTATTGAAAAAATATACTAATTAAGATAAGAATAATCCTTATTGTAGGAAGCAATTTAAAATTATTTTATTCCTATACACTGTAATTAAATTTTCCAAAAAATGGATTTATGGTAAAGTTGAAAACCTACTATGTGATGAAATGACATTTAGGGTGAATGAGAAATACTGGCCATAATCTAAAAAAATCTGAATTATTTGCAAAAGTGCAATTAAAGAAAATCAAATCTCACAGTATTTTTAAATCACTTTATCTTATATGTTTTCATTATTCCATGATTTTTTGCATTTTTAAATTTAAAATTTTGTTCAGGAACTCAGTATTCTCAACATAATAGTTGTTTAAAAAATTCTCTCTCTATATACCATAGTATATACTTCATTCAAAACAGTGTTATTCAAAGTCTAATTCCCAACAGAAACAATGCAATATGGGAGGGGGGGTTATGTTTCTGGAAAAATGAAATGGCTTATTGTACCTTGAAATAATGAGAAATATTAAAGTAAAACTTTGAGGCAAATAAATATTATTCATTAGAGTTATTCCATAGCTAATGAGGTTAATGTTATCTTTAGCTTAGGGTCAACAAATAGGCATTATTGTTCTTTGCTAAAATTTAGCCATATTAGAACTATAAATTTAGTTAACTTTTTAAAAATATAAGAAGTCAAAGTCTGCACAAGGAAATATTCCAATACAATTTCCCCTGAAGAAGTTATCCTCATTGCAGCATCAGTGAATATTTCTCATTAAGACTGCACTTCAACATTGATGTGGATAAAAGAAGAACAGCACAATCAAGGAGAAACTTGTACATGGCTAAGGTTCTTACTGGGTAGCTTGTGATTTTAAGAAATTATATATCCTTTTCCAATCCCACGATATAAAGTGTGCTTTATAGTTTGCTATCATATGATATAATTGTAGTAATATCTTAATGATGAGTTTTAATTTCTGTCATGTGGCATGAGGTTCTTTTACCTCACAAATTTAGGATTTCCTTTTCATCCATAGTCCAAACTTGGAAGTAATTTTTTCCATTTCTCCCAGCTAGGTTGGCAGAACTTCTTTTCTCTCATTTTTTTTTGTTTTCTAATTTAAAGGACTTATTTATTTATTTTGAGAGAGAGAGAGAGAGCCTGAGGGCAGGAGAAGCAGAGGGAGAGAGAGAAACTTAAGCAGAATCTGTGTTTGGGCTAAGAGCCCACCACAGGGCTTGATCGATCCCACAACCCTGAGATTATGACCTGAGCCGAAACCAAGAGTCAATCATTTAATCGACTTCACCACCTAGGTGTCCTGTAACTTCTTTTCTCTCGTTGTTTAAGCAGCAATGGATAAGGCAGAATGGAAATTGATGTAATAATTGCAACAGTAATCTTCTGTATCCCTGTCTTACAAAAATAAATAAATTATTAGATCTTCTAAGGCAAAGCCATATAGCAATTTCCAAAAGTGTTGCTTTTCCGGGGCTTAACAGAAATATTAAATTCCATCAACTGAAATCCTGTCTTCATCAAGAGATTCCTCTACCTTCTTCCTTTCCAGTGTATTTAAACTCTACTGCTACATTTGAAGTTCCCATATACCCATTAAAATATGGAAGTAAGTTAGATTTTTCTGAACCTCAAACAGACACCTAAAAAAACTTTAAAGTGAACCTATTCTAGACAGTAGAAAGTTTAGAAAATTTGTTCTCCAAATAAAGCAAAGTCCTCCACTCAGAAATTTTGTTTTTAATTTCTCTATTACAGAAGTTGGACACCTGGCAAATGGGTTTACTTAAAAACATTCAATAAGACTAACTCAAGTCTGGGGCGCCCGGGTGGCTCAGTTGGTTAAATTACTGCCTTTGGCTCAGGTCATGATCCTGGAGTCCCGGGATCAAGTCCCACATCAGGCTCCCTCATCAGCTGGGACTCTGCTTCTCCCTCCGACCTCTCCCCTCTCATGCTCTCTCTCTCTCTCTCTCTCTCAAATAGATAAATAAAATCTTAAAAAAAAATAAAAGACTAACTCAAGTCAAATAGATTCTGCATGTGAATGATATGTAAGGTAGAAAAGACATTATTTTGAGTTCTCAAACAAAAGCATAGTGTCTTAACATAAAACATTCTGATGTGAGAAAAGATTTTCAAAGCTTCAAAATAAGTAAAAGAGAATACTGGTCTTTCAGGGCATTGTTGGACTTGCATTTTTTATTAATTTTCCTTTGATTAGACTATTTTACAACTTTTTAGGGACAGAAGTCAAGTTGCATATTCTTTTTCTGATGGGTATGCAAATAGTTTCTGTCCTATGGAAAAGATAACCTGAAAGGTTATGGTTGATTGCCCTGTTGGACAGTAACCTGTTTTGTATTTAACCCAGCAATCAATCTTGCCCTGACAATCCTTTCAACTGCTTACATTTCTTTCTGAAATGTTCTTTGTACTAGTTTTAACACGTTACCTGTTCACTGGTTAACTAATGAGTTAAAGTCAAAATCTTTAATGGGTGTTCTTTTTTATAGTTGCTTGAGAGTCATGATTTTATCTTTTTGAAAATAATACTTTAACACTGATAAGAGGATCCAAAATGATTTTAATGCTACAACCTTCAAAGAGGTTGGTCCAAACACTAGCACTTTTAATTTGTTGCACTTAGGAATGAACTCACCCAAATTTTATAATAATAAAAGTTGATTTCATTGTACAAAATACACAAAAGTTGAAAACTCTATTTAGCTAATAAAAATAAAGTAATTATTGGGGTACCTAGGTGGCTCAGTTGGTTAAGCATCTGCCTTTGGCTCAGGTCATGATATCAGGGTCCTGGGATTGAGCCCCGATTCCAGCTCTCTGCTTGGTGGAACGTCTGCTTCTCCCTCTCTTTCCATGCACTCTCTCTCTTTCTCTCAAATAAATAAAATCTTTAAAATAATAATTATCAAATATTAATTGACCATATTCCTTAGGGATGCTCCTCCTTTAATAATTGAAATATACTACTACCACAGGAGACTGTACTATTATCTAGACCAGAACTATGTCTTTTTCATTTACTAATTTCCAATATTTCCCACACCAGATGCCTCAGAAAATGTTTGGGAAATGTTGAATTTTAGGTTCTTACTATGTGTGTCACATGCCTTCCAGTCTTGGTTAAATAAAATCAAGTCACTCAAATTGAGTCCATTTATGAGACTATTCTGGGACTCATATCTGCCAAAAATATTTTCAAAGTTCAGTGAATTGAGAATTGAGAATTTTTATTTCAATTGCCTATATACAGCTTAATTCTCATAATTATTTTCTTCCTTTTGTCAAAAGTGAAAATAAAGCAAACTGACAGTAGCTTGCATTAGGAACTAGCTTTGCTACTAGCATGCTAGATGAATATAAATATTTCATTTCTCTTTGCCTCAGTTTATTGAACTCTAAAATGAAACATGGGAGAGGAAGTTTTCTGAAGTCTCACTTCTGCCTTAGAATCTTTTATGGCTTGTTGACATCTGTAGCAATTTGATCTTGTCTTGTGACAGTGGCTCTCTGGATGTCGATTCTACAATGTTATAAAGTTTAAGAAAAATTTATGTTCATCATTAAGCAGGACAAGTTAAGGATTTTCTGTGTTTTTGTGTGTGATTAAGAGGATGACTCAATACAAAACAACATTTAGGAGTGCCTGGGTGGCATAGTCTCTTGAGCATCTGACTCTTGGTTTCAGCTCAGGTCTGATCTCAGAGTCATGAGATTGAGCCCCGCGTCCAGCTCCAGGCTCAGCACAGAGTCTGCTTGTGTTTCTCTCTTTCTCTCCCTCTGTCCCTCTCCCTTGTGCACACATGTGCTTGTGTTTGCTTCCCCCGAAAAAAAAATAATAAAATAAATCTTAAAAAAAAAAAAAAGAAAACATTTCACCAATTTTTCTTCAATGTACTTCACAAGATTGTCTAAGAAATTGTGTAGTGTTTCTGGAGCACAGTCTCATATAGTTCTCAGGACTGTAGGTACCACAGACTACCACCGATATTTTTGGAGAAAGTACAAGGAAACAACATCATGGATTCGTAGGTTTATATTTGTTTTCTTTTGTTTTATGGGTCTGTGTGTGTGTGCATGTGTAGTGTGTATGTGTGTGTGTGTTAACATTCCCCCTCTGATGATTTTTGTAAGGCTATTGTGTTCAAAATGAAAAAATTTTGTGATGTGAAGAAAAAGGTTCCAGACCTGACGTGAAACCTGAGGGTAGGCAGAACTAAATCCTCACCAGTCATAAATAGGCCTATCAAAAATATTTCACAGATTGAACTAACATAAATATCAGCCTTCAGTTCCTGCCATACATAAACCAAGTAGCTATAAAGTCCTAGAAACAAATATCCTATAGAGAGTTTAAGATTTAAAATAGTCATATTCTAAGAATATGTGAGCTCTCAGTATGTGAGCTTTGTTGTCAGAATTTTTTTCTAGCTTTGTAATGCTGAAAAATTGAATTATATGCTATAAATTATTTTCTCTTTTTTAAATTTTTCTTCTCTCTGGTGAAGCATATTTTACAATTATGGGAGTTCCTTGAAATTTTTCTAGATTTAATTTTTAATATCATTTAATGGTTAATCTTATTTTGAAATCTAATTCTATTTATTTAACAAAAGGGGCTTATTTGACTCATTTCTCCACTTTCCTTCCAAATTTAATTCTAGCAGTCCAATAAGAGAAATGCCGTACTCACTCTTCCCTTGCAGAGTTGTATTCCGGAGGTAAAGTTTATGGGCCAGTTGTTTTTTTAAACCATTAAAGGTAACTGACTTGCTTAAAAGGACCATATATCTCTGCTTCTCCTGTAGAGTGAATAAGAGTTTTATGTAAATGGTGTGTATATGAACAAGTAACACACAGACTCCGTCCCCCTAAAGCATATAAATTCAGAATCTGGAGTCAACAAATCCTTAAACTGAAGCTGAATACCCAACCAATCTCACACTACTAGGCCTCTTACTATATCTGCTTCAAAACATACATGAGACTTTTTTTTTTCCAAATGTAGCTCAGGTTTTCCATGAACTTGCTCTACCTACTATAATCTACAGTGAGCCAGAAATAGAAAGTGGTCTGTGCTTTCTAACTTCCAACATGTAATCCAATTTTCATTTATAAATCCCTAGGTGTGTATTACCTAGAGAATAATAAAAGATAAGCATTTATACATCACTCCGTCCCAGTAAATATTTCCTTTAATCATTCTTACACCTTATGAACATTTCTCCTGCATACTGTTTTAATTGATTTTCACAACACGTATTTTGCTTCTAAAGAACAATAAAAAATAAATTATATACAAAATCCACAGAGTCCCCTAGACAATGATTTTAAGTTTGGGACCACATTGTTCCATCCTTAATTAGATACTTAAAAAAATGCATTTCTATCTAGAATTTTTCTTAATTTAGAACAAGACAAAAGACTACTTTGACTCTAATTTGAAACCTTGCTGGAAAAGCTGAAGCATTAGTATTGAATGCCTTGTTCATTGTGCTATTTTGTTATTTCTTTAATTACGTCTCGATATCATATATAATTATAATACAGTCAATTAATTAGATATATAGGAATGGAATGAGCTTTACCATCACTTTGTCCTGCATTGCAAACGCAGTGAAAAGAGAAGCAGGGTTTATACATTGTTTTGTTGTTAGAGTGATCAGAGTCCCTTTTTTAGTTTTGCCGTTTGTTTCCTTTTTTGTGAATTAATCAATTTAAATTTCCTACAGCATTTACTAGATACTTTAGAGTATCATAAGGCAAAGCTCATGTATCGGTAATAAAGTATCCGAAGGGGAAGAATGACGTCAAGGGAGGAGGCAGCCTGTCAGGGCCGTCCTTTGTCTTTCCTACTGCATGTCCAGTCCTCCTGACCATATAGCCCACAGGATTGTATTCATGTCAGTTCATCCCACACACACAATCAGGGCTGGGCTTTATGACAGCACTAGAGCTCATGCAGTGATGTGACAGCACATAAAAGCTGAGCCCTTTCTAGTCCCACCACACAGGGCTACTACTCCCTGAGACCTTGGGGCAATCCTAACTATAATCCTTCCCCTCACTCACAGCACAAATCTTGCCAATATTGTGTATAGAATTCATGGTTTCCCCATTAAAATCAGATTCGGAGTTAACTCAGTTCACCAGAGCCTTAAGTCTTCTGGTTGTTAATGTTAATCTATTCACTAATCCCAAAGTTCATGACTCTTCAAATTTAGGGAGCTAAAAATCACCTAGGACGCTGGTTAATAATGCAGTTCCTATGTTCACCAGTAGAGCCCAATGATAGGAGTTAGCTTCCAAGTCTCAGATGCTTCTGATGCAGATGGATTTATGGAAGGCAACAGGTTGGAAAAACTTCTGTAGGTACCATTAATCCCATTTCACAGATAAGGGGGCTGCAGATTCAACATATTTCCTAAACTGGTAACGAACACAGATTTATCTGGCTCTGAAGTTTATACCTTCAAAAATACGTGAAAAACATTGCTAGATTTATGTTTTTTGTTTGTTTGTTTTCCCTCATGCTTTGCTTTTGCATTTTAAAATATACCTTACTAATCAGGAACCAGCAGTGTGATTATTCACACAGAATTACCTGGCTTAATCAAATAAATCTGCTTAGATTTTAAGTTAATCAACTATTTGAATTGATCGATCTCTGAATCTAAAGGTTTGTTGAAATAGTTGTAAAGCTGAAAATAGGGAAGGGGTGACTGAGTTTTGTGATTGAACTCAACATTAATTTTAATTAATCTGAATTAAACAGCACACACACCAGTATGCAGATGAAAACAGGGCATGAAGTTGTCTCAGGTAAAGCAATCTCAAAGAACAGTAACAATGCATCCAGTCAGGGGAATTTAACAAGCCACTTGTGTTCATATTCACCAAGTTTTATTCAACAGTGGACATATTTTACTACTCTGACACTGTGAAATTTAGAGCTTATGTTCTTTGGATATCACTTCAGACACTTCATATCCTTCTAGATCTTTGAGAGGAGAAAATCAGGAGAATTTTTAACTACAGACCAAAAAGAGGAATATTTTTGTAAAAGCTTGTATTAGGACATAAAAACATTCATGATCTCATAAATGAGAAATTCGTTTACTTGGGTCCAGGCTTGTTTTTCCGTTCTAGGTTTCTTGGGTAGACATGTTGATTGGAACAGACTTTTATGGCTGATTATGGACTGGAGTATCTGGACTTCTAGAAACTTTAAGTATTTGATAATCTCTCCTAAACTAAAATACATTTCTTTGGTAATAGTTGCATGTAGTTTACCATTGTATTTTTTAATATCTGAACTTAAAATGAACTCCATTTTATAGCAGAATAATATTTGAATGAGGAAAAATTACGAAAACTTCCAAGAACAAAAGGCCATCCCACACCTTAAAACACAGACACAAAACTTTGAAAGAGTAAGCATGAATCATTATTCTATTTTATTAAGTGAGTTGTTTGGGTGCCTGCGTCGCTCAGTGCATTAAAGCCTCTGCCTTTGGCTCAGGTCATGATCTCAGGGTCCTGGGATCGAGGCCCGCATCGGGCTCTCTGCTCAGCGGGGAGCCTACTTCCTCCTCTCTCTCTGCCTGCCTCTCTGCCTACTTGTGATCTGATCTCTCTCTGGGTCAAATAAATAAATAAAATCTTTAAAAAAAAAAAAGAAAATAAAGTGAGTTGTTTGGAAGTTTGGGTTTAATTGTTTTTGTATTAATAGACTCAGCACCTTTAATAAACTATTCTCATTTTATTAATAAAATTTTTTTGAGAAACACAATTCAAAGTGCATTTTTTAGAACAATTTTCTTTACAATCAGTCATATTGACTATTAGCACTCATAACATTTACTTCCACCAATTTAACACAAATTTAGTCTGAGTCCAACTAGATCCTTGTTCCTTTTAACACTGGACTATACATAATCTGAAGTCATGATTTTGGGTTTAACAAGAGCATTTTGGAGAAGTTTAAAAAGCATAATCTTCTCTTACTTGTTTATGCTGCCAAATATGTTATTGTTTGGCCAAGAGTCTGCAAAATGGATATACTTATTTGTGATGTCATTCTCTGGGCCACTGTAATACAGTTCTTATCTGATACTTTCTGCAGGAAAGCTTCAAAATGAATTGTGTTGATCATTTAGTACTGTGATTTTAAAACAGTTCATTGATATTTGATTTCAAATTACAACTCTCTTAAATTTGTCTTGATGCTTTTTAGGTTTATTCTGCATATTCTTTGTGCTCAAGCTCTTGGTTTTTTGGTGTTTTTAATTTTTTTCTGGCATAATTCCATTTTAATTTAAAACACTGCAGCAATGGCTCTGGATCTCAGAATGTGTACATTGCCTTCCAGATGATAATCTGGTTAAAAGTTAAAGTGGTTTTATGTGTGATGTGATTTGTAACAGTGTTTATAATCATGCATTTTATTGTACTGTAAATGTTCTTTTAACATTTTGTGATTTTACAACACTAGACATTTTTTTCATAAAACTGGATTCGATTTAAAATGTAAACTGTATCTATAAGATCAAAGAAAAGAATGGAATATATGATAAACATTCCATCTGGTGAGCATTGAGAGAGAATTGCAAGTAATTTGCAAAGAAGTCTGAGTGGGATTAAGGAACAAATAAGACTGAAGACATGTACTTGTATAGGTCATATAGAATTAAATACAATTCAGTGCTCCCCAATTACTTTTGTTGTCAGTATGGTTCTTCATATCTCTTATCCATTCAGGATTAGTGTTTGCTTTCTCGACAGATTCGCATTTTATTCATCTATTTCATACAATCTCTTTTTTTTAATGATAATATTTTTGGTCCAGTTTATGTTTAATTTTCTCAAAAACTTAAATGTTGTTTAAAGAGTCAAACCTTTCTTTATGAAAAAAAAGGTAGTCTTCTAACCTCTCCACAAAAAAAAAAAAATTCTCATTCTTCATTGCCTCCCAGAGGCAATTATATTTAATCATGTTAGTTGTTACATATTTGTTATTTATCTCTGTGTCTTGGGTATTTAGCTCTATTTTCCATGACATCCAACAAACACACTTTCCTTCTGTCCATTCCTATATGTACGTACAGTTACAGTTAGGTCAGGAGCCTGCATTTATATTATTATGACGCTGTAGACATGATTCACATTGAAGTCACATAGACCATTACTGTTATTTTTTCTTTTCTTGAACAACTTAATATTTTCCTTAGATTTGTAAATTATCACTATTTGCTAAATTTTCTATGGATTAATCCCCAATTTTATGTACTAACCATCAATCCCATGTTTATCTCTAGAAGTAAAATATTTCTCTAAATACATTCAAATACATCAGATGTCCTACAAAAGTCTTGTTTTTGGAAATATATCTCCCAGTGACTTCTGATTTACTCTGATCTGGATTATTTGCTCTCTAGACTTTCCTTCTTCATCACCTTTTGAATCTCTTTCCCTTTTTTTTTTAAATGTATTTAACCCCTGTAGCTTTAAATAGTTAATTATTAAGTAATTAGTTTTCTTTTAAGCCTATCCACTAGTAGCTCTTTAAGAATGAGTGCATGGAGGTAAATAGTTTTTCAATACTTTGCATATCAAAACATCTTTGGTCACATTTAATTGATAGTTTTTTTAGGAACAGAATACCAGATCAGAAAAAAAAAAATTCCCTCAATATTTTAAGTCATACCTTCATTGCCCTGTAGCTTCACACGTGATTTGCAATTCCTTATGTAAAAACATTGTTTTCTCTCTGAAAATCATGCTTTTCTTATTGATTATGATGTTCAGAAATTGTAGGATTATATGCAGAGGTAGATTGTTTTCATCCATTATTCTAGGCATTTGGTGGCTTTATTTATTCAAACAACAAAGTGAAAGGTCACTGTGAAAATAATGTCTTGAATTGATTTATTTTCTCTCTCCCTTTTTTTTTTCTTGTTATCTCTTGCAAGGACTCTTTTTATTGAGATGTTGAGACTCCAGAACTGATCCTCTGATTTTCCAATCTTTTCTCTCATTGTTACCCATAAAGGTGTCTTTTTAGTCTATTTTTGCTCTATTTTATGTAAGGCTTCCTTAACTTAATTTTCCAATCAAGATATTGAGTTTCTATTTCTACTATATTTTATATTTCCAAAAATTCATTTTTGTTCCCTGAATATTTCTCTTTTCTCCTTTTTTTTTTTAAATTACATCCTGGCCTTCTTGCATGGATACATTGCTTTTCTTTTTCTCTCTAAGAATATTAATGGTGGTAAGGTTTGCTTCCTGTCTAGTGTATTTCCCACACGTTCCTTTTTCACTTCTTTATTTGTTTTGATCTCTTTATTACACATGAGGCTTCCCTGGATATTTCTTGGTTATGGTTGTGTTTACCTTTAAAAATAGTGCATTTAAATCCGATCTGAAACTTTGTCTATATAAGTGGTTATTCTGAACTGTTGGTCTCTCTTATTGATGAGTACTTATTAGATTCTCTTAGTAATGTGGCTTGATTGCTTCATTCAGAACTCCCCTCCCCCCCACCATGACAACAATCTCCTGATTATGGGATGTGATACTGAATGCCTTCATTCTGGGAACAAGAAAAACTTGGGGGGCAGGAAGGTATCTCAATATTTAAAAGGTAAACTTCCACTGAAACCTACCTTCCTGGGTAGTACTTCAATTTTCCACTTGCCTGTTGTTCTCAAGTCCAGAGACACTGTTCTGTTCTCTCTATGAAGTAAACCTTCAGTCTTCTTCTGGGATATGGAAGGGTCAGTCTCTTTACTTTAGGAGTAGGGGATAATTATGGGGACATTAAATATTGTTCTAAAGCAAAGTTTCAAATTACCTCCGTCTTTTTAGCCACATATTCACCACAACTTGAGAATGAAAGTAGTTGGTTTGCTTTGCACATGTTTCTTCTATATTAAATGTGTATACTATGAAACAAATACATGCAAATATTTTGCATGCTTTAAAAATGTTAATATACAGCATTAACATTATGTTTTTAGGATTTACTCATATTGAAACATGCAACTGTGGTTTATTTATTTTTCCTTTTTAAAAATTCTTTAATTTTTACTCTTATGATTTCAAGCTTACAAACCAGTGAAAAAAATTAATGGCTAATTTACTTTGATATAAATTAAAAGGAATTCTATGAAAACATGAGTTAATGAATGGTTATACGAGAGAAGGGAGTGGTATTCTTTAGTACAAGACTGTCCTCATAGAGAGGCAACAATGAACTCTTTTGAAAATGCTTGACATCCTATTTGCTGGTGGTGATATAGTTTCCTTTTTTGTTTTGTTTTGAGAACTTTCTGGGACTCTTCATGAACATAAACACAAGAAAATGTAATGAAGCTCAGGTAAATGTGCTATGAGTTTAGGGAATGTTTTGCTTCCACAAATCATAATTATAATACTAATTGATCACTTAAATAACACACAGATTTCCATTTCAACTCCATTTGCAAATTGCATAATTTTTAAATATAACAACTTGACTGCCTAAAGTATTTTATTCATGGATTTAATCTATAAGAGGATACATTTTCCAAAAACAATTGTAAAAAAATAAAAGTTGAAATTTTTTGAGTTATAAAGGAATAAAAAAAGGTAAACATTTTCCCCTTTAGATTAATATCTAATAAATATTTTGAGGTAAAAGTAGAAAACCAAACTCAGGAAATTAAATAAAAATATCTCTAGGACTTAAATGATAAAACTACTAATGTAAAGATAAAAGTGAACACAAAAGATAAAGACTTAGTAATATGTTGTTTATGTATAAGATTTTTCTAGCAATTAATACCATATATTTACATGCATACAGAGGCTGATGTTTTTTGCTATTGAAATTGAAACCCTAGTTTCTCTTATTTTTCTCCCTTTAATATTTTATCTAGAGAATATTATGAAATACTTCAACAGCAAAGGTGTAATCAATATGATTTGTGCCTCCACAAGTATGAATATTATAAAAATGAAACTTCATATATATAAGCATCCATATTTACATAACATAGAAATCTCACCTTTAAACATTTAATCTAGTGTATTTTATACTGTGTTTGGTCTCCAAGGGTTTACTATATATAAATATTATCAATTTGATCACCAAATTAAGTTTCAATAATATAAATTATAACCTCTAAAATTTAAATTACTTTATTAAGGTCCTCTACATCATATTTGTGAAAAGATTATGAAATTTTCAGGCAGTTAAACTTTTGATATGTAGGTAATGAAGAATCAAGGTAAAACATTTTTCAGTCTCTATGAAGATGAGTATATTCAATTAACAGAATTATTCTGATTCAACCAGTATCATAGAACAGTTTATAAATTTTATAAATTTAAAGCACAGGTTAAAGTAACTCTAAAACTTAAGGTCAAACTAGCTATTATTGCTTATCTGCTATCAGTTGATCATTTAGATTAATCTATAAAGTGAATCTTTCAAACTTATAGCAATCTTACTCTTTTCTAGAAAGACAACTCTCCAGTCTATATGTAGATTGAGATTCTAAGGTTAATATTATTTTGATAATACAAGGCTTCAAGAAAAAATAACTTTTTTTGTAAGATTGGAAGAATGGAGAAGAATAATATTTTATTCACCCCTACCTGAGAGTTGTAATTGTTTTGCATAAATGTCACTTCTTTATAAGTACTTACCTAAATATGATAGCATGCACTCAATCTACTGATATGGAAGCATATGAAACCAATAGAATTCCCATCTCAGGTTTATGGTTTATGATCATTTCCTACTGATTCAGTGGAATGTGTTATAATTTTGTTTTCTATAAAGCTTTTTCATTAGTATGATATTATGTAATTTCCCATGTCTGTTCTCTCCTTGAAGAGCTTATAGTTTAGGTAAATGAAGAAAATTAAACAAAAAATCTGTATTACCAATTTTATAGGTGCTATAATAAGAAATAAACTAAAGAGTGGTAAGGTTTTTACAGAAGAGGATCAAACTTCTTTTTACGTGAGGAAGTATTTGATGCTGAATCTTAGAATATAACTATTAGATCGTCAAAAAAGCAGTTTTCCAACAAATGCTTTATTGCTAAGCAGTATATATAAAGTATTAGCAGTTTTATGGCCCAACTGAATAAATATCTGTAGAGTTATACACAAACCGGTAAAGCTTTTAAACAAAAAAGAAGTATTATATTTCCATGTACTTATCAAAGCTCTTTTTCAGAAAAAACATAAGAAAATATGTTTATTTTATCATTATATTAGGCAAATATACTTTTTACAATACACATAAAAGTAAAAAAAATTATTTCCTGGGATGGTACAATGGAATATATATCCAGAATGTTCATTAAACTTTTTACTTCATTTTGATATTTTTACTTGTGGAGCTGGTTGCTTTGACTGAAATATGGAATATACATATAGTATTGTTATGGTCTGAATATTTGTCTCCCCAAATTTGTATGTTGAAATCTTAACCCCCAAAGATGATGACTGGTGGAGGGGGGCCTTTTGGGAGGTGTTTAGGTCATGAGGGTGAAGCCGTCATGCATGAGGCTAGTGTTCTCATAAAAGAAGCCCTGCAGCAATCCCTCACCCCTTCCACCATGTGAGGACACAGTGAGAAAGTGCCATCTATGATCAAGGAAATGGGCCCTCATCAGAAGACCGCCATATCGGTCCCTTGATCTTGGATGTCCCAGCATCCAGAATGAGAAATAGATGCTCCTCGTCTATAAGCCACCAGTATCTTCCGGTAGGGAGCAACCAGATGGCCGAAGCTAAATATATATGTATTTTTTTTAAAGATTTTATTTATTTATTTGAGAGAGAGAGAGAGACAATCAGAGTGAGAGAGAGCATGAGCAGTAAGAGCAGAGAGAGAGGAAGAAGCAGACTCCCCACTGAGCAAGGAGCCCACTCAGGACTCAATCCCAGGGTGCTGGGACCAAGACCCCAGTGGAAGGCAGACGCTCAATGGATTGAGCCCTCCAGGTGTCCCTCTGTATTTTTAATAATTGATCGAGTCACCTACCTTAATTGTACTCTGCAAACAAAAACTCTTTCCTTAGCCTTTGCTGTATACTCCATAAATATTTGTTATTAATCAAAATGAGACTAGACCAAGGATATGTAGTTCGTTACTGCTCTTCTTTCCCATCCTGCATAGCCTATGTTCTTGTTTTAACAATTTTTTGACATATCATTTGGATACCTTCCAACTTTACCAAAATGTTCTTTTGGCTACATTAATGATCCATTCTACCCAAGAGTCATATTCAAAATATTGAATAACTAGTCCGATTTGGGAACAGATCACTCAGAGCAAAAACCATCCAATCAGGATAAACTGTTTCTGCGACGGCTGTGGCCTTTCCATGCAAACCTGCTGCAAAGTGAGCCTGATTCTAACTGCAGGAGGTAATAGAAGCTATAAAGAAATGTAGACAGTGACATTCTGTTTGGAAGAAGTCTGAATAAAATGATACACATCTATGGTTTCATTTCATTTTTAGATACAAGGTTTTTGAAATGAAGTGTTAAGAAACAACCAGCTCAGTTTTTGCAATTAACAGATACCCTATTTTCTGTCAAAATTCTGATTTTTTGATAGATTAATTTATTTACATTTTGCAAAGTGGATCATTACCATAAAACTATCATCTGTAAGAATGCAATGAAAAGTACATTTAAAGCTCAATTAAAAGCTTTCTGATGTTAATGAAGCAGTTAACAATAGGCAACCTTGCAGAAACAAGATCTGTTAATACTATCATGAAAACAAACTTCCAACAAACTATGCACTAGAGAGCATGAGCCGGACCACAGATTGTTTATTGTCAAAGACTTGACTGGCTAATAAATGCTGGCAATGGCTTGAGTGCACTGGAATGCGGTGCAGCTGCTGCATTAGTCAGACTTTCCCTTTTCTGAATGCTATAATCCCTTCAATATTGCATTAAATATGTTTTCAATATTTATCTGGATAAAAATGTGCTGAATGTTGCAACAGTTTAATTCTGACGTTTGTCACACAGGAAATCTGGAAAAGGCAGAAGGTAACAGCATCGTGATTGTTAAAATCTAATGCAATTCCTTTCTCTCATACTATAGGAGAGCACTCAGTTAAGACTTTGTGATCACCCTGAGGCAGGCAAATGCCAGCAGTGTTGCAGCCAAACATGAGGACTTAGCGCTTGGCTGAACTGACTTCACTGACCCCTTGCCATCCGCGAAGATCTGAGTTCGGGCAGGCCGTTATGACTGGATGTCATGGAGCAGAATATAATAAATGACTTAGGGGCTTGCTGTGTTCTATACAGTCCAAATCCTTGACAAGCCAGAAATAGAAATCATTTATTACCATGTCACATATTTTTATTAGGTTTCTCATATGATTATCCAAACTATTGTTAGCTAATCTACTGGATGGTATATAAGGAAAGTCACTGAACTTGGAATTAAGATGTTTGAAACGTATCCCAGCTCTGGCATTAAATTGCAGTAAGCCCATACATCCCTCACAACCTTTCTTTGACTCAGTTTAATCTATAAAATGTCAACGGCGAGTGTTGTGGATCGTATCTTTAAGATAACTTTTAGTTCTGTGGCTATTTTTATTTAAAACACCTACATAGTCACACAAATTTTTAAATAAATAATAAAATCATGTAATTATAATAAATAATAGCAATGTCACTATTAAAATGTAATATTTATGTTTTAAAGCTAAATATTGAAATTGTAAGACTAACATAATGGGAAATGTGTGACACTGAATCAGAAACTTGTATTACACATTTTGCCAGGGTTGAATTTTCTTGCTGATATGGCAGGAAAATATTCATTAGGGAGACATTTCCTCGGTTTTGGGAAAAAACAAAAACAAAAACAAAACAAAACAAAACCCCTGATCTTCTTGATTTGAATGTGCAGAATTTTTAGTTTCCCAGAAGCATTTAACTGATATTAAGTAAAAGTTTGAGAAATGATCAAAGTCTCTGAACTTTCTATAATATCACTTAGTTTATTTAAGTTAATCTAGATGATTAAGATTTCCCAAGACAAATGAAGAATGCAAATAAATGTTAGTAGCATAATATCCATCAGTCTTTATTTGTCATTTAGACTACCCATAAAATTTCCTCTCATTGACCATGAAAGATGAACAACTTTGTCATGTTTCAAAGTAGTATTAGTTGAGAATAAACAATATAAGACTTACAACCAAGTCAACCCTGAGAAAGTATATATCTCTACAGATCAAAGTTCCTTAACAACCATCTTTGAAAACTAAGAAATTTCTATTACCAAAAAAATACAGTGACCTGATATAATCATTTTTTACTACCTTACTTAAACCCTTGAAAAAGTCCTCTCAAGCTAGAGTATTGAACAAACAGACATGATTTGATTTGCTTCTCTCATCAGAAGTTGTTTTTCAAAGCCAGTCCTCTACCATGCATTCTACACCATTTCAGAAGACCCTATATTTTTCTACTTTTCGTTATTTCCTGACAGTGTATATTTGATACCCGTGGCTGTCACTCTGAAACCCAACATCCACCTTTAATATTAATTCTAATGGGGCTCTCCCCAATGAAATACCTCCACAACCAAATTAGCAAAATAATGGTAGTTCAAGTATTTCATGGCTCTTATCAAATTTGGATTGGTCCTATAAATGCATTTATTTTCTCAATAGATGAAAACCTCCTGAGGTTTATGATTACCTTTTAAAAAATATTCCATATTTATTAAGATTATGACTCACATATATTACATACTACACAATTCACACATTTAAAGTATGAAATTCAATAGTCTTTAGTAAATTCTCAGAGTTGTGCAACTATCACTGCAATGAATTTTAGAATGTTGTCATCACCCTAAAACAAGCCTTGCAGCAATTAACAGTCTCTCTTATTCCTTCCCCAATGCTGTCAGTCCTAGGCAATCACTAATCTACTTTTTGTTTCTAGATTTGCTTATTCTTGCCATTTTTGAATAAATGAAACATGGTGGTTTATGATTGGATTCTTTCGCCTACATCATCTTTTCAAGGTTCATTCATGT
The DNA here is from genome assembly GCA_002007465.1 of Ailurus styani. Taxonomy (NCBI): domain Eukaryota; kingdom Metazoa; phylum Chordata; class Mammalia; order Carnivora; family Ailuridae; genus Ailurus; species Ailurus styani. The sequence continues at coordinate 397,404 of LNAC01000113.1, forward strand.
CCTAATATATATCAATACTTAATTCTTTTTTATTGTGAGAAAAAAAAGGCTTTCCATTGTATGGATATATAGCATTTTACTTTTCGGTTTACCAGTTGATGAACATTTAGGTCATTTCCACTGTTGAGCTATTATAATTTGGCTATGATCATCTGTTTACAAATTTTTGTGTGAATATATGTTTTCAGTTTTCCTAATTATATATTTAAGAATGGAATATCTGGGTCATATGATAACTCCATATGATAAACTTTTGAGGAACTGCCATGCTATTTCCTGAGTGACCATATCAGTTTACGTTTCCAACAGGAGTGGGTAAGGTTTCCAAATTCTCCACATCCTCGTCAACACTTATTTTTGTGATTTTAACTTAGTCAGTGTGAAGTAGTATTACATTATGGTTTTGACTTGCATTTTCTAAAGCTTAATAATATCAAACATTTTTATGTGCTTAATGAATTTGTAAATCTTCATCAGACATGGCAAGTTTTCAACCATTTTTTCTCCGAATATTTTTTTCTATCTCTTTCTCTTTCTCCTTTTATTCTGCTACCCCTATTATATGTATGTTGGTGTCTTACATTACTCCGAAGATTTGTTTATTTTTTTAATTCTTTTTCTCTTGGCTCTTCAGACTGCATAATGTCTCTGGGTTTTTCTTCAAGCTCACTGGCAATTTCTTTTGCAATTTAAAATCCACTATTGTGCCCCTTAGTTATGGTAATTTTCAATTCCAGAATTTCTGTATGATTCTTTTTTTCATCATTTCTATCTCTATATTGGTAGTCTTTATTTGATATAGACATCGTCGTCATGCCTTTCTTCATTTACTTAAGTAGGTTTTCCTTTATTTCTTTGAACATCTTTATAGTGGGTTTTTTTTTTTTTTACATGTTTGTTAAATCTAATATCTCAGTAGTCTCACAGGAAGTTTCTTTTTTTTTAAGATTTTATTTATTTATTTTTGAGAGAGAGAGCGAGAGAGCAAGAGAGAGCATGAGAGGGAAGAAGGTCAGAGGGAGAAGCAGACTCCCCATGGAGCTGGGAGCCCGATGAGGGACTCCAGGATCGTGACCTGAGCCAAAGGCAGTCACTTACCCAACTGAGCCATCCAGGCACCCCTCACAAGAAGTTTCTGCTGCATGTTTTTTTCTATGCATGGGCCATGCCTTCGTGTTTCTTTTTAAGTTTTATAAATTTTTGTTGGATACTGGATTTTTGATAAGATATTGCAGCAACTCTAAATACTGATCTTCTTTTTCTAGGGTTTGTTTGTTTGCCTGCTTGCATATTTGTTTAGAGACTTGGCTGGACTATTTTGATAAAGTCTATTTCTTCTGTAATGTGAGGCATCTGCTATCACTCCTCAGCAGGGTAGCCNGCTGGACTATTTTGATAAAGTCTATTTCTTCTGTAATGTGAGGCATCTGCTATCACTCCTCAACAGGGTAGCCAACCTTTTTTTTTTTTAAGATTTTATTTATTTATTTGACACAGAGAGAGAGATTACAAGTAGGCAGAGAGGCAGGCAGAGAGACAGGGAGAGGAGGAAGCAGGCTCCCTGCTGAGCAGAAAGCCCGATGTGGGCCTCAATCCCAGGACGCTGAGATCATGACCTGAGCCGAAAGCAGAGGCTTTAACCCACTGAGCCACCCAGGCGCCCTAGGGTAGCCAACCTTAAGCATGTGCACAGACACCCTAGTATATCAGTGGTTTTAGCAGAACTTTTTTTTTTCTTTTCTTTTCTTCTCATTCTTCTCTCTGTTAGGCCAGCTGCCTCTGTTGGTGTCATACCCAACAACAGTTAGGATCCACTGATGTCAGCTGATGGCTCTACTGGTTTTTGGTGTCAAGTAGAAATTACTCCTCACTCTAATCCAACTAAGTCTGAGGTCCAGCAGAAATAGTTTCTGAGGCCAATCTTCAAGGTTTGTTCTGCTCCCAAAGTGTCTTTCTTATCTGTTCTTTTTCTGCTTCTCTCTGCTGGTTTAGTTTTTGGTTCTCACGGCATGATCAGCTTCCTCTAAATTGCTTACTACCAAAATCTCCATTGTTTTCCAAGTTACCTTAGACTTTCGTTTCCCCACACTGTTCTAATACAGTTATTTCCCTTGGAGAGAGCTTTGGAGCTCTGTGTTCTTAAGTCCTATCTTTACCTTTTGGCCAAAGTCCCTGAGCCATTGATCCTGGGCTGGGAGCAGGGAGAGTGGTCCACTTCTTTCAGAGAGTATACTCTGGTTTAATGAGCAAGGCAACATCCAGACCAATTGCCTTTGGTCTTTTCAGCTTGCCTTTCCCCGCACAGAACCTCTGTTCTAGAGGCAGGCTGGGGCAAGGATAAAAAAGGAATTTATTCTCAGTCTTCCTTTCCTGAGGTAGAACCACCACTCGTGAGCAAGAGCTGAGTGGAAGAAGGAAAGCCAGATAGAGGAAGGAAGACCTGTCCCCTCTGCTGTACCATTTCGTATTCAGGCTCTGCAGCGTGGATCTTGGGGAAATGATAAGTGCTGGTTGCTTGCCTCTCCCAGGCAAGTCTCTTGCACTTGTGGTTGCTGAAGCCTGAGGGAGCCCTGTTATCTTTGCCATACCAACCAGGAGTAGAGATGCTGGCACACTAATCTGTGGAGTAGGGGAAAAGGGAGCAGATAGTGGCTCAAGTGTTTATTGCTACTCTTAAGCGATTTTCTTGAATTAAATGGCTCAAGTGAGTATTACTATTCTTAAAAAAGTAGATTTTCTTGAATTAAACATTTCTTCATTTGCCATATGCCTTTAGGGCAATGTCCACAGACTTTAAATTTTTTCTTCTTAAAAATTTTTAATCAGTAATTATTATTACTAGGAGCTAGTCTCCACATCTCCTTATGCCTCCATTCTAGAAGTGTGTCTTCATATTTTTATTTTAACTCTAAAGTACTTCCTAATAGTTGGTGGTCAGAAAGTTAATAATTCAAAAAACCATGCATTTCTTTAAAAGAATACTACAAGAAACCAATTTAGGTTCAATGTTAGAAAATGTTGAGTTATGCGGTGCATAGGATTAGTATTTTCATAGCTCACAGTAAGTCTTCATCCATGGAAATCTGGGTATTCTAACAGACAGTATGGTTCTTTGTTATACTCATTCATGTTGTTCAGTCCATTTAGTACCCAACAAAATATGTTTTATTAAATTGGATAGTTAACCCTACCTAAGAAAGTAGAGTAGTGGTACTATCCTTGTGCTCACACATCATCTCAGTACACTGTACATTTTAAAATGTTTTTAAATAATTAATATGTCTAAAGTGTTCGTTACTGGTAAGGAAGTTGTCATTGTACATTGTCAATGTACATTGTCAACATTAACAATGTAAAGATAACATTAGCTACTTTAGTAGATAAAATCCAAAAGCTCAGTGGCCCAACATATTTCCCAGTCTCATAAAATTCAAAAATGAGTTGAATTAGTGACCCACATTTTAAATTGTTTGGGTTCTTTAATATTCAAAACATGGCTCCAGAGATTACCGTTGAAAGATGAAAGGTCCTGAAGGATAATGAGTCAAAGGCTTTTTTGAATGAGGCTTGGGACTGTTGTTTTTTATTTTTTATATTTACTTTGGAATACCAGAATTCAGATGCATGTCTCTGCCAGAATATAAGGTAGACTGGGAAATATAGTTTAAATACCATGTTAGAAATTAAAGGGCACATGTTTGGCATTCAACTAACAATCTCTGCTATTCTGATTTCATTACACCCATTTCACCATTTTCTTACATTGATTAGTTCCCTAGAGGGGCTAATATCATAAACTATGACTTAACAAAAACTTATCTCACAATCTGGAGGCTAGAAGTTGGAGACCAAGTGTTGGTATGATAGCTTGCTTCTGAGGGATGTGAAGAAAAATCTATCCTTTGACTCTTTCCTAGCTTCTGACAATTTGCTGGCAATCTTTGGCATTTTGTGACTTGTCAAATTGTCATCCCACTACCTGCCTTCATCTTCATGTAGCATTCTCCCTGTGTCAGTATCTCTGTGTCCAAATTTCCTCTTTTTATACAGACACCATCCATTATAAGATTAGGGTCCATCTACTGATCTCATGTCAACTTAATAACATCTGAAACAATCCTATTGCCAAATAATGTGACATGGTGGGGATTAAGGCCTCAGTATATGAATTGAGGGGGCACATTTCAACCCATAACACTACACAAGTAGAACATGCAAGTCTTCTTACCATGAGTAACAACTGTAACTACAAATTCTCATCAGTAACTGCATTTAGCATAAAGTTAAATTTCATCACTTGATATATGGTTCTTTGCATAGATCCAATATGGCTCCCGGTTTTCCAGTGACTTAAATATTGAAAATAATAAGTTATAAAAAAATCTCCCTAGGGTTTTAGATTTTACCTCACTTGTAACCTACAAAGGTATTCTGCTACAGCGTCACTGATGATGAGAAAAATTACAAGACTCCTGGGTCAGAGATAAAGATACATATCACTCATGCCATACGAGGTAACATGAGTTTCATGCTTACATCAGTTTCTATTGCTATCCCAAGTCCCATGATTGTAGACTGTCACAAGCTGATGCTATTCTTTCAGTGAATCTGCATCACAAAGAGAAATTCTGAGTTTACAACACTCCCAATCTTACAATGACAGTAATACCAATTTTGCTAACCTTTGCCCCAGTGGGAGACATTGTTGTATCCTTATGATGTAATAACATATGATTATAATCTATTCTTTGCTATGGAGGGGGACACTATCTCTATCTCCCAAGCTGAAATTCTGCCTTGTGGAAAGAATTTGCTTTTTCAGGCCCTTGTGTCTATACTCTGGGAGATTTTTTTTCCTAATATTACTCTAATGTACACATATGAAGTGTGTTTTGTGATGTGTATGTTCCTCTGTGACTATATAGTTTTCATGACTACTTTTGTTAGTGTAACTTTGGAGACCTAAAGTTTATTTTAAGACTGGAACTGTAAGAAGACTTTTACATACAGACCTGTGCTTTTTGGTATTCTATTCACTTGAAAGTTTGATAGGCTATATTCCCTTTGCTGTACTTTATTTGAAAAAAATAAGCCAGTCTAGTCTAGAAATTTCTGATAATCAAAATAAAGTCATGGGTAGCTCTACCACATATCAAAATACATGACAAAAAGCAAAACTCAAAACAGTTGTAATTGTACATGCATAGATATATCAATGTAAATGATCTATAAAGTTCATAAATATATATAAGCATATGTGGTAATTTAAAATATAACAAAAATTTAAATTAAACTGGTAGAAGTTCTATATTTTTAAATAAGTGTTATTGTGATACTTTGGTAGTCCTTTGGGAGGTATCTCACTTACCAACAATTCTAAAATATGTATAAATAAATAAGAAGGAGAAATTGAAATATAAGAATATTTATACTTCTATTTAGAATATTTTTTAAGATTTTATTTATTTATTTGAGAGAGAGACATGTGAAAGTGAGAGCACAAGCAGAAGGAGTGGCAGAAGGAGAGGGAGAAACAGGCTTCCCTTTGATCAAGGAGACCAAAGTGGGGCTCGATCCCAGGACACTGAGCCAAAGGCAGACACTTAACTGACTGAGCCACCCAGGGGCCCTAGAATATTTTTATATCAGTTAGAAAAGTCTGTGAGAATATGACCAAAACCTCCATGTTTCATTAAAGGAAATACAGTTGGCTACAGAACCATTGAAGAAAAAAAAATACAAGGCTCAAGTACCTTAAATAAAATCAAATACACACAAAGACTCAGTAAAATAGCTGTATAATTTCCAAGATGTATATTTTAGGAAAAAAAAGTTACAGAATAGTGTATAGTTTACTAAAATTTGTGTAGATAATATAGATGGGGTAGATGCTTGTATGTACATAAGTCACCTCTTGAATACAGAAAAAAACAAACTGTGGCTTTTAAGAGTTAACTCTGGTCAAGGAACATGAAGTAGAACACTTGAACATATGTGCCCATATATTTGCATACACTTTGTGTTAAAAATTAATAGTCACTTTATTAGTATTTAAGTGTGAGAAACAACAAAAAAAGAAGCCTAAAAGGATCTATCAAATAGAAAATTCATAATTGTATCTGCACTAAGTACATATGGTTTCAATGTTGTTTATTATTTCTAAAATTGTCTAAACAACTTAAATATTAGTGTATATTGCAGAATTTGACTATCCAAATGGAATATCCCAACACAGTCATAAAATGATTCACGTATAATTTATTATCTGTGTAAATCTAATTCTTCTGATCACTATTGCTGTGTAACAAGTTAATCTCATAAATTAGCATCATGAAACAATCATGATGATTCTAGTCTAGGAATATATTATATTTGTGGTAGAATGACCTGATGAAAGATTATTATTTTTTTCTTCTAAGTGTATTTGGGAAGAAGAGGCATTATTCCCTTGATCCACTAAAAGAGGAAAAGGGAGTCAGTGCGATGATTTGTTTTTGAAGGTCTGAGATTACTTGCATTATGGAGAGTAAAGAAGATTACATTTTTTCAAAGAGAAGCTCTGGCTTTTAAAATTCCAGGGCATTTTAATGAGTTGGGAACAGCAACAACCTAGGAAAGCCTAGGATCCCTCTGTATTGAAGAACCCAAGTAGGACAGGTACAGTAGAGCATCAACTCAGGATGCCATTTTATCCATACCCTACACAAGCCAAAGAAAGGCGAGGCCCTTGAAGGACTCCACAAGGTAATCTCTAAGTTTTTGTACCATCCTCTCTAACAGTGTTTTGTCTGTTTGTTTTTCTTGAGGCTTTGGGCTGCATGGTATCAGTTTGTTCTCTGTAGGGGCTAGAGATTGAATGACTAAGGCCAACCCTGCAGGTGTTCACCATGGCTAAGCGACCATCCCAGTAAAAAACTGGCAACACCAAAACTCAGGTGAACTCTGTTTGGCATCACTTCATACATGTTGTTACACATCATTGCTGGGAAGTTAAGCACTGTCTTTAAGATTCTTCCTAGTAAAGGACACATGGACGATTATGCCTGTCCCTTTAGGGACCTCCCTATGTACATTTACGTTTGCTGATCTCAGTGTGCATCCTTTTGCTATATTAAATTCTAAGTGTAAGTATAATAGTTTCCTGACTCTTGTGAGTTCTTCCAGTGAATCATTTAATTTGAAAGTGGTCTTGGGGATATTGGATACAGTAACCTAACAAGATTCAGTATTGCAGAAGATGGCTGGGGTCTGCTGGAAGAGGTATATATATATATATTATATATTATATATATAATATATATATAATATATATATATTATATATTATATATATATTATATATATAATATATAATATATATATATATTATAGGGGCATAACCGCAAATGTAGTAGCCTCTGAAGCTTAGGTAGATGTATAGGGAGCTGAATTTAGCAAATCTGAACAGGTCACATTGGCTTAGATGATAGATATTGCAATGGAGACCATAGTGAACTAAAGACCAGCAACATTTATACCAGATTACTGCACTATATAAAACTACAGAACTAAGAAGGGAAATGTCCTCAAAATAATACTAAGCTGAATTTTTCATTAGCCAAGTAAAAAGGACCTTAAAGCTGTTAGGCAAAAAAAATTCATAGGTCTTACCTGAATATATAAATACATTAAAATCAATTAAGACTGGTTACTTAACATTACCACTTGTTTTATTGTTTTTACAAATATTCTAAATTATTCTGGGATTTAATAAGACCTGGTTGACAATATTACTACTACTTTGCTAAGTATATAAATGTTAAATTGAAGGCATTTTAGCCATGCATCTCAAATCATATTGTTCAATATAGTAAGTTTATTTTTAGGAATATCTCCAGAAGCAATCAAAAGCAATAAATAAAATAGGAGATATTCAGATAAATAAATATATTCATACACACAAAAAAATAAGTAAATAAAAATAAATCAATTCATCATGGAAAATATTAAAAATTGAAGTATACCAAATGTTGGTTGTTGTGATTAAATGTATAATAGATTTTCTTGGTTTAGAATTACATACATATTATATTATTATATTATATTATTAGTATATATTTATCATATTTTATAATTAATTATATTAATAAGATATAAAATAATATATAAAATACAGAGATATAAATGATATATGATATATAAATGAATATAATATAAAAATAATTATATTATATAATAATATATAATTATAAAATACATATATTTATTATATACCATATATTATATATTGTATTATATATTATAATATATGACATTATATATTACAATATATATATTAACTTGGAAAATGATTAACATGTTAACCCAAGAAGCAGAATATGAAATTGCATATCTGTTCATAATTTGTTAATATTTAAATTGGTAATACACTTAAAATGGATGAAGCCACACAAGTTATGAAGCTCATAGAATTGCTTGGAGAAATAAAATTATTTTAATTACCTTGAGATAGGGCAACATTAGAAATAGCAAAAAGCACATATTGCTCAGAGACCTATTTAACCCTTTCAGTTCTTTGTGAATTAAAACATATAGGCACTCACACACACACACACCACCATACACAGACGCAAATACTCATCAAGCTAAGAAAATATTCAACAGTAGAGTTTACATATTGTCCTATAAGAGAGAAAGAAATTCACTCATCAGTGAGAAAGATGCTTCATTCGCACCTTATGCAGTGGAAGATTGGGTAGCAAGGGGAACCCAGAAGCAGATAGCATTGCCTTTTTTTTTTTTTTTGCTTGTTTTGTTTCCTTCTTCTATCTTAATGTATTCTGTATTTAGTGATCGAAAACAATAGTAGCTTTTCTCAAACTTTCCTGTCTTAATCATTAGATAGCATTCAGACTTAATGAAAATATTTCCCCAGAAGACAAAAAGTAACATAAACAATTTATCATCATTCCCACTGGTCAAACATAAATGTTTTCTGAATTGGAGATGGATTTTTGCCATGACTTAGTGGAATTTACTATATGGTGAAGGCTGAGCAATTGTAAAGCTGAATAATTTGTTTTGTGGCAAGTAGAAATATTTATTTTGGATGGGAAGTAGTTTTCAGGAGAAGAGAAAAATGCTGACCAAGTGGAATACATGCTGGTTTCAGGAGTGGGTGTTAAGAGAAAAGAGCAGAAAATTCTTTAAACTTAAAACTTAATTTTACTCCTTAGTTACATAGACATAAATGTAAAAGGCAAGAAGTCCAACCCTCTCCATCCATCCTCCTGAGTTTGGTGCTAGTTTTCTAGTCATCGTTCTTACCGATATTCATAAATATATGTAGCTATTATTATTTATAGGAAAATAAAATGATCTTCTACATATTATTATTCATTCCATTTTTCTCTTAATATCTTAGTATTAATTCTCAATGTCTATATATATTCTATTCTATGTTACATATAGAATATATATATATTCTCTTTCTTTTTCGTGGCTGGTCTGTATTCACTTTTATGGATCTATCATATTTTAACTATTCCCTTATTGAGGGAAAAGTAAGTGTTGTCCATTGCTAGCACAGTGCTTCCGTGAACATCTGTACTGTGATGTAATTTCTGTAAAACAGCTTCCTGTGCACAATTAAAATTTAATGTATACTGGCAAATTATTGCCGAGAAGACTGTTTCCAAATTTTACACTCACTGTGAATATGTGAGTACCTAGTCTCCTTTGTCTCCTCAAAGAATGTTAGAAATCTTTAAATCGTTTACCAGTCTGGTGGGTGAAAATGATATCAATGTGATAAAATAATATGAAATTCTGTATTGCCAGAACAGAAGTATGTCAAAGATGCAACAATATCCAGATGATATTTAATCTTATTTATGTAAATACATGAGATAAGGAAACATAAATAGATAAAATATAGATTATGTTTACATAATCTTAAATTTTACATAATACTTAAATTTTATCAACAAATGTCTTATAAAATTAGCTATGTTTCCAAATATGATGACACAAAATGTTGGTTTATAAATTGTGTCTCTGATGATATGAAGTCATGATGAAAGGATAAAATGATGAAAAGTGTTTTTAACATGAATTATTTTATGTACTTTAATTTAAGCTACTTGACTGATGTATTTAGCTTTGTTGATGACCTGTGACTGAAAATCATTCAAGGGACATACAGCCAAAATAATGGAGTTCAGCTAAGTATTATTACACATGCAAAGTGAGAAGATATACAAATACAAAACGGTGGCAGTATGGTGGCAGAAGTGAAATCTACAAGTAACTTGTTTTTCATCTAAATACAGTTTTTATTTTTTTCCTGAATATCGAATTGTTTGCCTTCAAGTTAGCCAACACCTCATCTCTCAAAGCAAAATTACATTCTGGCAAACATCAATCTGTGAATGAAATGATAAACAATGTTTAATTATCTATTCATTTACTAAGCATTTCTCTCCCTCCCTCTCTCTCTCTCTTTCTGGTTTTAATCCATGTTTTATTCCAAACCAGGATAATAACATGAGTCTTATTTCAAAATTCCATCTGGAGAAATTTCTAACAAAAATCAAATCTTTTGTTCGAATTTATTTGTCCTTGGAAAATGGGCCTGAATTTAAGAGAAATGCAGCTAAAATATTATTGAAATTGTTGAAAATGATTTTGCATAACTAATGGAGACTAAGAAAGCAACATTTTAATGATTTAAGTGCAAAATAACCAGAAACAGACAATCTCTATTTTCCTTTAAAAGTTTTTTGTTTTGTTTTAAATTAAGAGAGCAGTTTTCAGCAAAATATATTTTAACCTCTATTGGAATGTGGAAGAATAGAAAATCTTTCTTTTATTTATCTTAAAACAATTTTCAAACACAAGTAATCTTGACTTTTACTTTCCTGAAGTAAAACAAAAGTACATAGAAAGCCTTTCCCTCTCAAATGCAAGAAGGGAATATTTTTCCTTTCTTGAATCTTATTTGTGAGGCCCTGAATCACAAGTTATTCTGTAGTCTTGGCAGTATTCTTTATGGAGAATAAGCATACTTGATTATTTGCAATTTTTTTGCAAGGATCTATATGGTAACGTTAAATACATAGATCTCTGTCTCTTTCTGAATATATCTACACTATCCTTTGGTGGATTGGTTTTCTCCTACAGAAAACGAAACTAAACAAAAAGAAACAAACCAACCAACCATAAAACCTCACTGTTAATGGACACTTTCCCGGAAACTAGCCCCCTAAGCAGTTTCATCGTAGGCAATGTATCATTAATCATTAGGCTAAAACAGTTTGGATCATCAAAAATAAGTAATATGAAAACATTATATATTCTTATAAAGGTCATAAATCTACAATTACTGGTTCATATTTCCTATCTTGCTAAAAATATAATTGGAAGCCATGCTGGTTTTATGCTTTGCGTTTCTCAAATTTTCTTTATTTCTGAACTCATTGTTTGTTTGTTTGTTTTGTTCTTTGGTTTTCATTTTTGCTTTAATTGGCAGAAACTTCATATTAAACCACTTACTCTCAAATAACATGTTTCATAACATTTGTGGCTTACTGAAGCATTAGAGGAAGGATATATTAAGGAACAATAGATAAATTGTCTCCATTTGTTCATATTCAGGCAGGGACTCCATTTAAGAGAATAATAAGTCCAGGGTATTTACCTAGTTATAAATATTACAGATTACTGAAAGCTAATGGAGCAGCCCAAAAGCTATTCTTCCCCAAAAGTCTTTATTAAACATTTCCTTTCAAAGTAATATAAAAATTATACAAGTATGATTAAAAGGAACTAGGAACTAGAAGTATATGATTGTTCATCTAAATTGAACACAAAGTGATAATGATCATCAGCGTTTAGGATTTTTACTGATATAGCACAGAAACAAATAATTTTTCTTTTAATCTCTCCAGATTTGAAAAAATGAGCATCATTTTAAAAATCATAATTTATATGAAGCCAAATTATTTTTGCTGAGATAAAAGAAGTTTTACATCTATGTGACCAAAAGATCATTATGTTTTTCCACTTATTTTCTTCTATTTTGTTTTTCACAAATAAATGGAAAGGCTAGAAAGAAAAAAAAAATGAGAAAGGATTTTGCCAGCAAATCAGTTGATGAAGATCACAACTAGGACCCAAGTCCCAGGACAATTTGGTGCTTATTTGAGCATAGGTACAGAGTTTAGTTTTAATGGATGTTCTCTTCAATCATTCCATCTTAGAGATACCCGGCTGGTCTTAAGATAGCCAATTCTGGTCCATCATCCACTGTGCACTTGGAAATCTCTGCCATGCATTTTAATCTAAGCACAACAATTGAATCTGCGCTGTGTGTCTTCCAAAATAAGCACAGCTGCAGTCCTTGTATCTGTAGCAGCCTCCCTCCCAGAACTGCACAGCAGTCAGAGATGTTCAGCTCTTCCAAATTTAAAGTTAGAAAGATCAGCTTTCTGAGAAGCCACAGGAATTGCTTCTCCAGCCTGAGTTATAACAAACCATCGTTTCTGTGTGGAGGAGTAGCTTGAAAGCTGAGCAAGTGATCAAAAGCATTTCACGAAAGCATATACACCACGCTGGGCTGAGTCCAGTGGTTTCACCTTAGGTTAGTCAAGTAGAGTAAGAACATATATCTTCCTCTGAATTGTTTAGTCCTAATGCTTACAGTCAAGGGACACGGGGCTTCTCTCTGTCAGAATGTAAAATGTGCCATGCTAAATGACCTTATATACAATTGTCAAGATTGTAAAGTAATCCACGAGTGCTTGGAAATGTGTTAGAATATTATATTCTAATGGAGAACAATATTTTATCAGATAATTTAAACCATTGATGTAAACCATACATCGTTCTAATAGAAGTTATTTCTGGTCAATCAGCACCCAGAATCACATAAAATTATACACAAACCTATTCCTCTAGTTCTCTGCCTCGAACATGGTCAGCACACTCTTCGATATTGCATAGCCTATTGTGGAACTCTGAGAGAATCACATTATATAAATAAGATACTGTTAAGAACACCGCTATGATCTATTAGCGCCTATCAAAAGATAGACTTTTTTAAACAAATGTTTGTTCTATTTTGACCTGCATTATTTCTCAAATCCTCCTGCCTTTGGCATTCTAAGAACAAACTGTATATATCCATTTAGAAAAAAAAAAAAAACAGTATCTATAATTTATAAGGTGATATATATATCGGATATCAGGTATATCTCTATTTTTCATGTATAATCTATTTATCTATCTACCTATCATCATCAACTACCTATCATCATCTACATATATTTTTAAAGTGTTTGGGACACCTGGGTGGCTCAGTCGATTAAGTGGCTGCCTTCAGCTCAGGTGATCCCAGGGTCTTGGGATCAAGCCCAGCATCCAGCTCCCTGCTCAGGGGAGAGCCTGCTTCTCCCTCTACCACTCTGCCTACTTGTGCTATCTCTCTGTCAAATAAATAATAAAATCTTTCTTAAAAAAATAAAGAGTTACAGCTTTATATCCCCAATGTCTGCACCTCTTGTCTGCAACTAGTGTCAGGCAGGAATTTAAAAAGCATTATTCTTTGGAGGACTGCAATCCCAACAATCAGTGAGTTAAAAATTCATTCCAAATCCTCTTTCTTTCTTCATTTTACCAGCTCTCTACCCTGCCTCGTACCAGCCCAGGGAGTAGTAGGTAGAAGGTTGAGAGATTCCCCTTGTTTGCTCCCTGCCCACCATATCAGTTGAATGGCAAAACTGATTCTATAGAAAACATTAGTACCTGTTTGGTTAATTGTGACTTTTATTATGTCCCTTAACATTACTGTATGGTTGTAATTGGCTTCTTTTTTTTAAATTAATTTTGAGGTTGTAGAAAAAATTTATTTTATTTTTTTAATGGCATATGTTCTCTTCCTAAAGCTGGGGGGGAGGCGGAAGCCTTGGCTTGTAGCTGAAGCATTTAGGCAAAGTTCTTTATGGCATTTAAAAAACTACATTTACTTGAGAAAATAGCATCATGTGACAGAACCAGAGCAATCATAACACCTTAGGTGCCAGAAAATACTCACTCTGGGTGGCTTGGATGACTCCAGATTCTTAAGAGCATTTTTTTCCTTGGGGTAGAAAGTCCCTGCAGTGCATTAATTTCTACGGAGAGCTAATAGCAACCCTGTCTCTAAAGCAACTTGCTTGTGGTTTATTAGCCTGCAAGGCAGAAGAATAACAGACACATATCACTGACATTTAACAAAGCTATCTTTCATGATTTTTTTTTTACCCTTTTACCATAAGTCTCATTTTGTAGAAAAACACTCTTCAAATGTTGACTTAAATTATTACTGAAGAATTTTCTTCTTCAAGTTATCTAAAGTCTCAAAAATGCCACCATATTATTTTAGCAATTCTTAAGGACTCCCTCCCCCTTTTATATGCATATGATGATGCAAACTGATGTCTAAAACAAGTTTCTCTTCTTGCGTCTGATATGTGAGGCTTTATGTCATAAATAATTCTTTAATCTTGGCAGCATTCTTTATGGAGAAGAGGCACATTTGATGATTTGCAATCTTTTGCAAGGGTCTACATAGTAACATTAGTATTTTACATGTACTGTGAAACTGCCTTTGAGAACTATGATGTTTTGTTGTTGTTGTTGTTTTTAGTTTGTTTTCACTCTGAATTGTCATGTGTGGAAAGAGCTATCACAGGGAATCATGATAGATCAGGTTCCAGAGTTTTACCAGAGTGAAATACCATAGTTTTACCAACACCCTTTTCCTCTTGACAGATGTATTTTATGGCTGGTACCACAATTAGCCTCTAAAGTCTCAGATATCTTGGCTTATTGTGGACAAACATTCCAAAATAAGTTTATTAAAAAAGGAGAAAATGAAGAGAATGAAGACAAGGAAAATGAAGACAAAATATGGGGTCTAGACACAGATAAGTTCACATACAGATTCTCTTCTCTGAAGGTAGCTGGAGTCTCAACCACAGATTGACTTGTCAAACCAGCTTTGAAGGACTTAAAGGCTTTGGGTTTTTTTTCCTTAATCCTGTCTGGTATTGTCTCTGACCAGTAAGAACAACTTCAGGTTGGCACCCTGAATAGGTGGGTACAGGGCCCAAGCAATTTTGCTTGTCCTGTCTTTTCTGATGTGTCATAACTCAGTCCAGACCAAGTCTTGATTTCTGATCCATAAAGGAAAGGACCCTCCCTCATCTGGTGCAAAGTGGCTTCTCTTTCTCTTCAGGGTGACTGCAGTCACTTCCCAGAATTATTGCCCTTGTTTGCATTCCCTCTTAGAATGACTACTCTCAACCCCAAGTAATTTTTCTCTATCCTATTTCCTTTACCCAAGTAAGAAGACAATTCAAATGCCATCAGGAACCAAATGGGGAACATGAATATGTGAAGTGGTGCTGAGGACAGAGGCATAGTAATTATTTTATCTCAGTGGCTTTCAAAATGTATCCCCAGGCCAGCATCATCATCAAGGTAACCCAGAGACTTATTAGGATGAAAATCCTCAGGCCCGACCCAGGACTAATTAAAAGCTCAGAGAGCGTTGCTCAACAATCTGTTTTTTTAACAAGCCCTTCGGTGATTCTGATACATGCTAACATTTAAGAAGTTCTATTCTATTCTAAGGTATTAAATTTCTTTTTTGTTTCTTCTTTTTTTACACGGTAGTACTTTTTCTTTTTAAAAATCTAAAGCATAGTCTTTAACAGAATCTTTAAGTTATATTTATGTTTTAGAACAAAATATACATCCTGACTTGGTACTAGTCATGGGGCATCAGATGAAAGGTATATTTCTTTCAGCCTCCTAAATTTCACCCACTCCCAAACTGGACAATAGGTTTTCCTGTTTCAAAACTTTTGGCCTCTGGTGGAATTTTCAGGAGCCTGATATTTCTTTTTCCTTCCCTTTCTTTCTCTTTCCTTCCTGTTCTTTCCCTTTCCTTCTCTTTCCTTTCTTTTCCTTTCCTTCCTTTTTTAATATTTTATTTATTTGAGAGAGAGAAAGAGCACAAGTAGGAGGGGCAGAAGAGCAAATAGAAAGAATCGGAAGCAGACTCTGCACTGAGTGCAGGGCCCAAAGCTGTGCTCTATCTCAGGACCCTGAAATCATGACCTGAGCTGAAACCGAGACTTGGACGCTTAACCAACTGAGTCACCCAGGCACCCCCAGGAGACTGATATTTCAGATGTAAAAGATACTTCAAATTTTCAGTTCAATTGCAGAGCCAAGATAATTAATATAACCAGCCAGACTGTAAAAGTAAAAGTGCACTGTATTTCATATTACTAATATCTGCCACTTATGAACAATCTAAATAAGGAGACAATACACTTGAAACTCCTGTTTGCATCTAGGTCAGCAATGATTTATCCTTATGTTTATTTATTGTCTTTAGCTCTAATTGTCTTCTTTCCTTCCCTGCTTATTTAATATTAAACACGAATGCTCAAAAAAAGAGAGTTTTGTTTTGTTTTTGTTTGTTTGTTTGTCTTTGTGGTCAGTATGGTTTTCTGCTTTATTTTCTTAATGAAAAATTTCACATCTAAAATTACTTTAGTAGAAGAGACTTTTATAAGATTTTGAAGAGTCCTAATACCTTTTTCTTAGACAGGGTGCAATTAACATAATGTCACAGATACCAGTTCGATTACTTTTATTAATATTAATTGATATCCTGGTCAGGTGGATATATAGATTGAATGTGTGTCTAGGTTCGAACTCCTTTTTAAATTAATATATTTCTAATAGAAATCCAAACTCTCCACTAATATGTGGTTTATTCATGCTTTATATAAGCTACACAAAAATTTAGTTCACATACATTATTTATTTAATCATCTTATATCATTTAATGTAACCGAAAAATATTTCTTAGACTAATACTGCATACTATCCTTCTATATAAGTGAGACAGCCTTCAATTATCCAATTAATAAACTGAGTTGAGAAGATTTAAAACCAGACTAGAGTAGAAATAAGCAGTATCCATCCAGGTTTTATTTATTTATTTATTTATTTTTCTTTTTTTTTATTTTTTATTCTTTGCCCCAGGGGTAAAGGTCTGTGAATCATCAGGCTTACATCTTTCAATCCAGGTTTTAACCAAGAAAGCATTACTCAGATAAAACAAAACAAAACAAACAAACAAACAAAAAGAATTAAAATGTCGGGCGCCTGGGTGGCTCAGTGGGTTAAAGCCTCTGCTTTCGGCTCAGGTCATGATCTCAGCGTCCTGGGATCGAGGCCGCATCCGGCTCTCTGCTCAGCAGGGAGCCTGCTTCCTCCTCTCCCTGTCTCTCTGCCTGCCTCTCTGCCTACTTGTAATCTCTCTCTGTGTGTCAAATAAATAAATAAAATCTTTAAAAAAAAAAGAATTAAAATGTCAGGGGAAACTGAACCAGAAAAATACCTGGAAGTGTTTACTACACTATAAAAATTGATGAAAAGAAGCAGGAAGATAGGTACCATAATAACATTACCTGTATAGCCCTTGACTTCTTTCTAAAGGAAAGTTCATAGTTTAGTTGCAGAAATGAAGAACATATGGAAAGAAGGTGTGTCTAAAGAAATGGTTTGGTCCTTTAATCACAGATCTTAGGTGATGGATGGGTGTTTTAGGATTATTCATGAATTAACCAATTCCAACACAAAAATCTTAAATATTTAGCTATTCATTAAGAAATATTTATACAATATAAAGTAGTACCCTAGTACCTCAGAAAATAATGTGCAGATGTAATTAATTAAAGATACAGCCATACTGGATTAGGGTCAGCCCTTAATCCAGTATGTCTGGTTTTCTTATAAAAAGGTGAAATTTAGATACAAAAAAGCACGTGAAAACAATGTCATGTGACACTGAAGGCAGAAATGGGGATGGTGTTTCTATAAGCCTCAGAACGCCAAAGACTGTCAGCAAACACAAGTTAAGAAAGAAGCATAGAACAAAGTCTCCATCATGGACTTCAGAAAGGACCAACCCTTCCAACAACTTGAACTCAGACTATCAGCTTCTAGAATAGTGAAACAACAAATTTCTGTTGTTTATGTCATTTAGTTAGGGGTACTTTGTTAATGAAGCCTTAGCAAACTAATACAAGTGGCATTGAACATAGAATTACTTGCAGTATTGCCATTCAAAAGTTGTATGTTTCTGTCTTCACCCTATTAAAAATATTCACTTTGCTGCCACTTCTCAGTAGTGCTCACTTCTAAATGAAAGGCTTTTTCAGGGGCAAAAGAGAAATGACAAGTGAATATTACTTCTTGGAAAGAAGTACCCAAATCATCTAAATACGGGAAGAGTGTTCAAAAGATGTCAAGCATCCATAAATGTAAAAAATCAGCATAACAAATATACACATAAATATGACTGTAATTCTGTTTTTCTCTGACTCATTCTCTCCCTGCTCTATTTTTGTTTAAAAAAAACAGTATCATTATCTTAGTTTAGGATTTAAATCCTTCTCTTTGTGATTGCTATAAATTCTAGGGATTTCTGTATTATGTTGGCATCTTTGGGAGGAATGGAAGACTACTGAAACTTAATCTGCATCCAGATCTGGTCTCCTCACTTTTAGCCCTACTCCATTTTCCCAAGCAAAAGGTCCATGTAGTCTCTGTGATTTACCCTTGCAGCTTAAATAAATAAATAAATAAACACCATTTCACATTCTATACTAGGCCTATTTCATTGATGTCAAATGAAATGTTTTTATTCTATTTAACTACTGTGCCCAGGGATTCACCAAGCCCTCATTTAAGAAGTAAGTCATTGTCTTATCTGCCCTCGTGCATAAACCTATCTTGGGTTTATTCTCCTACCTCAACCTTCTACCTTCACCCTGGGATCATGCTCTGTAAGGCAGGAAGTGAAAACTTTTCTTAGGCTCATATATCTAACCCTCTTATTTCCACCAATCTTTGCCTTTCCTCTTCATGGCCAGAGGCTATGAAAACAGTCTCTAACTGGTCTTAGGTTTTTTAAAACGTCTTCTTAGAATAAACTTTATATTGTTTCTTTCACGAGTAGCCTTTGGAAATAAAGGCTATGAATTATTTGCTTTTCTGTTAAAATACAAGTTATGTGAAGCAATAACTGCATGTATCCCGAATGTAGAAGGACTGGCGTTTAGAAGTATAAGATTTTGGGAGAAGGGAGAGGAACACTTCTGACTCACTCCTGATATTTCCTTCCATGTGGAGAGATAACCACTGGTATGAAACCCCTGACTTCTTGCTGTCCCTCCTGAATAGTCCCCTCCAACTCTGCAGGCTTGGCACAGCAAATCTGCAGAGAATAAGCTGACAATGCTTGGCTCAACTCTTCCCTTTTCCAAAGAAAATCTGTCTGCTAAGAATATATGCTATTTTCTTCTCTCCAGCATGAACCAAAAAGGGTTTGCTTCCACAGGAGAAGCCCGGGATCAGTCAGCACAGTCTGGTAGAAGATGGGTGAATTTATTAAAGTCTGTGGTTCATTATAAATAGTGTAAACATATGCGCTGGTTTGTCAGGATGGTCTCAATTTATGCTTACTGTAATTATTAATATTGCCTTTTTTTCTTTCAAAAGTGTCCTGGTTTGGACACTAAATAATGTAGTTACCTAATTGCGTGGAAACCTACTTTCCCACAGATAAGACACATCTAGAGTGAATCCTCAACTGATACAGAACTCAGGGGAAGGGAATATTGTGTTGTTATTTTCTTTTTTTAGCTCCTTTGATCCCAAAGTGAATTAGAAAAAGAACAACCAGTATGAAAAAGTTATAATTATTGTTACTTGGACATTCAGAAGAAGAACCAGTTATTTTTGGATCAAAATGTCTTAATTGATTATGTGGATTGTAGTAGTTCTCTTTACTTGAAGCATAATCACTATGCTACTTATTTCTTGTGAAACTCATACCTTACTATATTTCTGAAAGAGGAGCTCCATTTGTAGAACTTTATTAAGTTTTTATTCTTTAGAAAACAAAAGCTAAAGGTCTTATTGTGTAAACATCACAGTAATACTCCTCATAGTAATTCCAGTACATTTGAAAAAAATATATATTTTAATCACAACTTTTCCAGCAGAATTCTTACTTCTCAAAAGGATAATACATTCCACTTTGTCAACATCTATTATACCCTGTATAGAAATTAATTATAATGAGAAAAGCAGTAATGATTTAACTAATACTTTAGAAACTCCAAAGTATGGATGCTTGTATACTTGTATTCTTACTATACCCATGTCCTATTCTGGATGATTTGGGTAGTCAGTTACACAAACAGAGAAAGCCAAACCTTCATGCATCTTGTGTTCAAGTTTGAAGCAATTATAGAGACTGAATTCAAGTAGTCAAATGTTTTTTAAAATTAATTGATTTATTATTATTATTTTATTATTATTATTATTAGAAAGAGAGTACGAGTGGAGGAAGAAGGACAGAGGGGGAGGGAGACAGAGACTCTTACAGGCTCCATACCCAGAGCAGAGCCCGATGCAGGGCTCAATATCACAACCCTGAGGTCATGACCTAAGCTGAAATCAAGAGTCAGATGCTTTAACCACTGAGCCACCCATGCACCGCACAATTAGTCAAACTTTTTGGCAGTCATATATTCAATCTTTTCTATGACTTCTCTCAGAAACAGCATATCAGTCATAACCAAAACTATGCATCTTCAAGTGATAATTTAAGGTGTCATGCCCATTTTGGTTAATTATAGGTGGAATAACTCATGAGTTTGGTTTAATCATATAAACTTGATATAATAACTAGGAATTTTCAAGCTTTTCTGAAAACATAATGTCTGTGTCAGTAAAGTAAGACTTCTAGACTCTTCAATTTGTTTTATTAAAATTGTCTAACAAATTAATGAGAAAATAATAGTTGAAAAGAAAGCGTTTTGATATTTACTTCATGTATTACATATAGACAGACAACAAGAGTGAAGTAAAGCCTTCAGAAAACTCTGCATTCGAATCCGCTTTGCTACTCTCTCATGCAAAAGAAATAGAGTTTTATTATACCATTATTGCCTTTTTCTTGAAAAGGAATTTCATTATGTTGCCCAACCTCACAGGGTGGTTGCTAAAACTCAGTAACAAGGCAAGAGTGGCAAGACACTTTTCAATTAGCAATGCTGGAATCGATGTATGTGTGAAAGTAATTTTCCATGTAACCAACTCCTAGGGGAGAAAAGAAGCCAAAATATAAAATGATTTCTAAATATTTAAAGAAAAAGTCAAAGATATTCTCTCCTCATAAAACCCTGTTGGGTAAAACTTTTCCATCAAATGTTTTGTCTGACATTGAATCTCAGAACACACAATTGTGCAGGACAATTCATTTCCTCTTCCAGGGAGAAACCAGGATTCGTGTCTGTAAAACATTTATTTCCTTATCCACGACTCTATTTATGATAAAGAAGCTTCCCAAACGTTGAGGGAATGTTTACCTTCCAATCTTAAGAATGGGGGTGATTTTTTTCCAATGGTGTTGTATACATAGGAAACAATCCAAAAGAACTAACTTTGAAATTCTCATCTGTTTTCTGTGGCAATGAAAACCAGCCCACAGTTGTCATTTGTTCTGGTGGAATGTAATGCATTAGCTTGCATGGCAGTAGATCTAATAAATCTATTTTCTCATGGAAAAAGAAATACAATTTTGGGAAAAACTCTTGCTTATTAACAATAATTTAAATCATAGATTTTCAAATCTACCACCCATTCTTGGAATTCAATATTTTGCTTTCACTAATTCACTTATAGTATTTCATAGAGACTTCAGTGTTTTGAAAAATTAATTTAGTGGATAACAGAACTACTAAATTGATAATCCTTGCAAATAAGTAATATATTGAAATGTAAAAAAAACAAAAGCAAAAAACAAAACAGCAGTAACAAGGTGCTATCTATTTGATAACACAACTTTTAAACTATTACTACTTGTTGATATGAATACTGAGTGAATGAAATATTTTTGCTCTTAAGTAGTAGTAATTTTAAAGACTTAGTATGTATTTATGCAAGAGTTTTACTTGGGGAAATATTTGAGCTAGCACTTCAGTTAGCATTGTCTCTACAAAGAGGATCTTGGAAACCTCTTTGAAACCTCAGGGTCTTCTGAATAGTCCAAAAGCTCCCACTTTCATGCACGTTTAGAATTAGATTTTGTAAATATATTTTTTAACTGATCTATTGCTGGACTTTGTCAGGAAAATCCTGTCTCGTATTTATGTGATGTAGGAGTACAAACGTATAGCACGTTATTTCCTATAATACATTCAGATGTAGAAGAAATAACTGAATTACCCCAATAGGATCTTACCAGGCCCCACCTATATGATCATGTTGACCTCACTTCCCCACTAGCAATCTTGCCCAAACCCCATCAGCTAAAATCATGCATCTATTCTCCCATAGGATCATGTTGGACAGAGCCATAAAAATGGGGATTATTCATTTTCCCAAAAGTCCTCAGCATACTCCATGGGTGTGCATAGACTTTAGTACACTTTGAAGAAAAGGAGACCTTAATATGCCACCTAATCCTTTTTTTAATTTTAAAGTAACTGGGTCATGGTCGTGGAGAAGTAGAAATTGGGGAAAGGGCGCCTGGGTGGCTCAGTGGGTTGAGGCCTCTGCTTTCGGCTCAGGTCATGATCTCAGGGTCCTGGGATCGAGGCCCGCATCGGGCTCCCTGCTCAGCAGGGAGCCTGCTTCCCCCTCTCTCTCTCTGCCTGCCTGTCTGCCTCCTTGTGATCTCTCTCCCTCTGTGAAATAAATAAATAAAATCTTTAAAAAAAAAAAAAAAAAGGAAATTGGGGAAATGTAGGGAGTGAATGACTATTAGTATAAGTCAAATGAATAATAAGCCAGATGGATTATTTCCAAGGTTGCTGCTGACAGCTCAAACTTCCAATGTTTTTGGTCCTTTCAATGCCCTATATCAGGTAATAATGTCATTATTACTAACCCCATTTATTTTACCTTTGGGGGTTACTTAACTTTGTATCTGAAGTTACATTCACTTCTCTGGGACCATAGGCTTTGAACCCACTGACTGGCTGACTCAGCCTTCACTGACCTACACAGCAACGTTGTTTAAAGGAGTCCATCTTCATCCAGGGTATTAACTACCTCATTGTCATGAAAATATCTCTTAAATTTATACCAGGTTTCATCTTAATAGGTAGGACAATTTTCTTATGCTCAGAGAAATTCCCCAGAGAGAGAGAGAGTAAGAACTCCCTTACATGAGTTAAACCTCACATAAAACATTGAGATCTTTTATTGTCACACTTTTAATCTACCTAAAGTTGGAAGAGTAGACACCAACAGAAAGTAAGATCTAAGACAGTCCAGCTGCTGCCATCCTCCTTAACAAACTTTATAGACTTCACTCCCTCATCTTCTGAGAGAATCAAAATACTTACAATTGGTCTGATTTCTGCCCATTGCACTCATCAATTTTCCTCCATTCTCACCTGGCATAGGAACTTAACCTCTTTATTATCTGAAAGGGAGAGGAATCTTCTAGTCATCAAGGATGAATCCTAGTATTAATTGTTATAGCAGAGTGGCCACCAGATTGCCAGGGAATTTCCCTGCTGGAAAGATAATAAGCAAAAAGATACTGTTCAAAACACTATCTCTGAAATTACTTTCCAGTACTCAGCTTACAACAACTGTCCCATTCTTCCTCATTAATAGGAAATGAAGTAGGGGACTGTTTATTCCCCAACTGACCTTATGGTATGGTCAATGTACTTGCTATTTATTCTGATGGTCATCCTGTAAATAGTGTTAACTGGTCTTTAACGAACTTAACCTTCCTCTTCCAGAAAGCCATGTCTCTATCCCCACATCCCATTCTCATTGTCATAACAATTTTTTAAAGATATTTATTTATTTGAGAGAGAGTGAGCAAGAGAGAGAGCATAAGCAGGGGGAGGAGCAGAGATAGAGGGAGCAGACTCTCTGCTGATCAGGGAGCCCGACTTGGGGTTTGATCCCAGGACCCAGAGATCATGACCAAAGGCTTAGCTTAACTGACTGAGCCACCCAGGCACCCCACCATAACTGTTTCTATGAACTGTGTCCCTTTAAAATTTATAAATTGAAATCCTAATCTCCAATGTGATAGTATGGGGAAGGCAGCTTTGGGAAGTGATTAAGTCATGAGAGTCAAGCCTATAGGATTAGTGCCCATGTAAAAGAGACCCCAGAGAGCTCTCTCCCTCCTTTCACCATGTGAGGATGCAGAGAGAATGTAACTATCTACAATCCAGGAAACAGATCCTCACTAGTTAAGGGATCTGCTGGCACTTTGATCTTGGACTTTCCAGGATCCAGACTATAAGAAATAAATGTTTAAATCATCCAGTTTACATTATTTTTGTTATAGCAGTGTAAACTGTCTAAAGCAACTATCAAGGACTGTGAAGGATTTGAGATGATACTGTACTTGCAAGCTAACAAGTTTTATGAATTCTATTAGAAGATACAAGATTTCTGGTTCAGAGCACAAGAGGCAACATAATCATCTACAAATTTGCATCAGTTTCCTTGCCCTCACATCCCATGGGTTAGTGCAGAAGAACCCAGAAGGATGTCTACATGTGCAGTGGGTTGTATTAAGGGAGAGGAACATTGAGTTAAGGGAAACCCAGTTTTTATAATGAGCAGTAAGCATGCCTGCTCTTGGATTTGGAAGGAAACATTATTAATGGCTGTTCCTTTTATAAATATCCTTGAAAATATAATCTAAAAAAAAAAGTGCTTCTTCTCATAAGATGTGAAGAAATGACAGGACATTCTTGGAACATTCGTTCCATGACAAATGTTTCCCAATTTTGGTACTTGTTTTTGTTTGTTTGTTGGTTTGTTTTGCTGTGTTTGGGCTTAGATTCCATAGTTGTGAGATTCAGACTTACCACTTTATCATGTCAATGCACTCTTAGTGCATCCTTATTTGTGTACTCTGCTTCTTTAATTATATGGATTAAGTCTTTACAAACAGCACATCCCTATAAACTGTATGATAAGACTTGAGAGTGATTTTTTTTTCTTAAAAGACTACATTCAAATGAGTTGACCTAGAAAGAAAATGTTTAAGATGAACGTAAATAAATGTGCTATAATACCTTCTTAGTGTCTTATTTGTATTTCATCTTCTCTAACTTTCCCTTAATATCCAAATCTTTCATAAATCTACTTTATTGGTATGTCAATCATGGTCACCTCTATGTGTATTATGCTTACTTTACCACTTGGCCAGGTATACGTGTATTTCATTTAGCTGTTTATTTGTTTATTTTCTCTAGTTTAGAACCAGTTGGGAAAGAGACTTACTCTCTTGTGCTCTTTTTATATCTGCAGTGCTGTTTAGTGCTAGGCCTTGATAGATGTTTAATAAATGTTGCGTAATTTCAGTTCACTAAAGTTTAGACTGTGGCCTTCTGCTGAAACTGACAAATGGTTTATTTGGTTTGTTTTTAAAATTATTTAATATTTTATTATTTTCTCCCATATGTCTTGAGAATGTGTTTGTGTATGTATATATGTGTGCTTGTATACTCAATAGATGGTTTCTACCATGACATAAAAGTAAACTGAATTTGAGAAAAAAATGAAAAAACATGCTTTTAAAATATTCGTCTTATATTTAATTTTTCAGCATCTCTGATTATAATGAATAAAGCATTTTCTTATTGTCCACAGATGCTAAACTTGGATTTCCAATATTTACATTTGGTTACACAATATCATTTTGAGAAAATACTGTGAAATGAAAAGTGAGAAAAATTTTCGTGTTTTGAATAGTTTTTTCTTATACAATAAAGTGTTTTGAATAATCTTATTAATCATAAATCATTTTGGTTAACATCGTTCATACTGATAAGTCCCAATTCAGCAATTTTGGATTTTAAAAAAAGGTCATACTCTTTAAACACTTAAATTTTATGATTCTTAGTCACCAACCTGCTTATTGCAAAAACTACTTCTTTACTCCATAGAATCTTCTCTCCAGTGATAAGTTCAAGATTCCTGGACATAATTACATGGCCAAAGAGTTTAGGTCTGGATATTAAATTTTGTAGAAGGTAAATTCAGAAGCGTTAGGTAGAAGGATATTTTGCATTCATCCAAATATTTGAGTAACTACTATGTGGCCGATAGTGTAATCGATACTGAGGGTCTATGAGAGAGCCGAGCCAAAATGAAACCTACCTCTTAAATCTTAGTCTAGTGGAAGAGTTATACTTTAATCAAAGAATCAAACAAGCAAAATAAAATTATACCAGTGCTATAAATGAGAAATTCATGAATCTATGAAAGCACAAAATAGACTGGTTTAGCCAAGTCAGAAGTGTCAGGAAAGACTTTAGTAAGTAATTATCGAGCTATGAAGAAGTTTAAGACGTGAAAGGGGAAAGAAGGAGCATTCTACATAGAAGGGATACATATGCAAAAACACTACTGAAAGAGGGACAATGGTATAAAGGAGTCCCTGATTATATGCAAGAACTGTGGTCGGAGGAGAAAGAGGAAAATTAGTATAAACTGTAGCTGAAGAATGAGAACTGGGACCTCCCACCTCCACATAGTTTAACTATCAAGGACTGAGAACTGAGGCCACCTGAATCAACAAGAATTTCCTATTACCTTCAAAAAATTCTTGTTCTGGAAAATAGGCTGTAAACCAATAAATACTTCTCTGGGTCCTTTGGTAAATTCCTACAGACAAATCTATCTGAACAAACTAATCTGGGAAATAGTGCATTGAATAGAAGAATTCGTTGCTCTCTTAAACAACCAACTCATTTATCAAACAACAGTTTACTTAAAAGTCACTTCTAAGCTGGGTCACTAAAACTTCAGCTATTATTTTGATATGAAATTGTGCCCAATCCTAATAAGCTCCCTGCCTTGAAAGCTTCTCTTTATATCACTTGAGTCCAGATTTCAAAACTTCATGAATATTCTCCTCTGACCTTCTTCTGTGATACTAAGAAGACTCTGTCAAGGTGACATTTCCCCAAATTGTGGTATACCTAATAAGTTTAATTTTGTTTGACCAATAGGCATATTCTGACTCCTTTTTATGCAGAGACTTGAAGACCACATAAAGTTTTTTCCCTATTTTCTTGATTCTAACATATACACAATATAATACCCTTGAAATATTTTAAGTGAGGATAGAGGGTGGCACTTGGGTGACAATGTGATTAAAACCGTATTTTTGAATGACATTCTGGCTTCAGTGTAGTAAAACTAACTGGAAAGAGCCAACATGGATTATCAAAGTCTAGAGATAATTGGAATACTGATGTTTATAGATGATGCTAGATTAGCCTAAGATGATGGCAGCTGATATGGCCAAAAGTGGATGTGTTTAAAGCAGTAAATTGTCCATAAAATATTTGAGGTGTGGTGATAGATCAAATAGGAGGGATTAGAGACAGTAAGATACCAAAGATGGATTTCAGATTTTTAATTTACATAATTCTTTTATTTTGAAAATTTTTTCTATGAATTTGTAAAGAATATCATTTTTGAAACATTGATGATAAATATCTTTTAGTGTAAATATCTTTTAGTATCTTGGCCTATAGTCTGTTTTAAATTGTGAGTGCACCTTTTTAGGAACCTCATGTCCAGACAAATTGACATTAAACTTGTTCTGTTTTAGATGAAATTATTACAAAGAAGGCTCTTTCAACAAAAGAAGAATCAGACAATGTCATGATCCACATGAGCTTGCATTGCAGATTTCTGAACTTCACATAACTGAAAGTGTGGCTCAGAATTTTTTTTTTAATTGGGGTAGAATTGACATACAACATTACATTAGTCTTAGGTACACAACATATTTATTTGACACTTCACACTACTCAGTGCTCACTAAGATAAGTATACTTATAATCTCTCACTATTCAATATTATTACAATATTATTTACTATATTCCCTATGCTCTACTTTTCATCTCCATGATTTACTTACTCTATAACTGGAAGTTTGTACCCTTTAATCCCCTTTATCTATTTTGCCCATCCCTCTACCCACCCTGCTCTGGCAACTATCAATTTGTTCTCTATATTTAAAAGTCTTTTTTATTTGTCTATCTGCTTTATTTTTTAGATTCTACATGTAAGTGAAATCATATGGTACTTGTCTTTCTGTGCCTGACCTATTTTCACTTAGCATAATACCCTCTAGGTCCAGCCATGTTGTGCTAAATGGTGACACCTCATTCTTTTTTTTTTTTTTTTTGGCTGAGTAATATCCTACTGGATATATGTATACCACATCTTCTTTATCCATCCATCTATCAATGAGCACTTAGGTTGATTTTATACCTTGGCCATTGTAAACAATGCTGCAATAGATGTAGGGGAGCGTATGTCTGTTCAAATTATTGTTTTCATTTTCTTTGAGCAAATACTGAGTAGTGAAATTCCTGTATTATATGGTATTTCTGTTTTTAACTCTGAGAAACCTCCATATTATTTTCCACAATGGTTGCACCAATTTACACTCCCACCAACAGTATACTAGGGTTTCCTTTTCTCCACATCCTCACCAACACAGACCTCATATTTCTTTATGCAGCATGTTGTTCAGAAATGCATAGAGTTATTTCTCCAGGCAACCTGGCAGATTCAGACTGAGTGGGTCCAAGGACATCTCTGGTCCTGGATTCCATTCTACCTCTGTCTCTGGAATGTAATCCTCAAAGTAAAAGAATACTATAGGTTTCATAGTGTAGATATCACAGCTCTCTCAACCTTTATGAGTGACTCTGAAGATTTTCATTGGCTTTTGGGGTGGAAATATTTCATCACGTGTGGCAAATCAGGAAAGACTTACTACAGTCTCTCTTTGGTAGAGGACTCCCCCCACAACCCTAGTCATTTGGATATTTTAGAAGCTGTGAATTGAGGGATAAGTGGTTGCTGAGGACATGGTTGGAGGTAGTCCAGCTGGTTCAGCCATCTCTAAACATGTAATAAGCCCTTGGAAAGGGTCAGGTCTTGACTATTGGCAAGTCTCTGTAAAATATCAGGTAATTAAGATCACTTTGCTTTTGACCATTTCTAGAACATGAGGGAAAGACCTGTAAAATGACCTACTGCATTATCAATTAAATATTCAATTTTTCAATAACACTACTTTCATTTACTTTATTTTTTATTCCTTTTAACACCATTTCTAACCCCCCATAGTTTGTCAGACCCTTTAATGTGTTAGATATCTATTATTATAATTGCATGTGTACTTGTAAATCAGTAGCATGGATTTGTTTGCTACTGATAGATGATAGATAGATAGATGATAGATTCCCCCAATTTTTTTTGTTAGTGGCAATATTGTGTTTCTATAATAATAAGATTTGTCTACCTTACTCTGCCTATTTCCAGATACTTAAATTGTTTTAAACTTCTCTCTACTACACACTACCTTGAGATGAACGTATTTGTACATATTCCCTAATGGAATACTGAGCCAATTATACTGGGTTATGTACAAAGAAGGATTGTTGGGTTGCTAGGTTTTGTGGTGTGTGTGCATGTGTGTGATGTATATGTATATATACACATGTTGAATTTTACTAAGGACTCTAAAATTGTTCTCTAGAAGTCAGTACTAGTATTTCTCACATCTAATGCAAATGCAACGTGAATTACATTTCCCCATCTCTCTCTAAACACTAGACAGAGTTTAAATTTTTAATTTTTGCAGACCAGGTGAGTGGGTGGTAACATCTTCTTGTATTCAATTCCTAGTGAATTTTTACATCTTTCTATACCCTTATGATCCATTTGAATATTATCTTATGTGAATTATATGTTCATAGTTTACCTGTATTTTATAGATTGCTCATTTCTATTTTCTGTTTATTGCAATAATTTCTTTTGAAGTCTCTATATTAGTGCTTCTCAAATTTAGGGAGTATAAGCATCTTCTTCCAACCTGTCAACTGAATCTTAACATCATCTATAATAGCCAAATTGAAGAAATATATGTATTTTTTAATTTAACTATTTTGAGATAATTACAAATACACATGTATTTGTAAGAAATGATACAGGATAATTGGTTTCCCTCAATGATAACATCTTGCAAAACTATACTACAAAACCACAATCAGGTTATTGATACTGAAATAGTCAAGATACATAATGATTACATCATCAAAAGGATCTTTTCTGTTGTGTTTTTATAGCTATACCCATCCCCCCATTCTTAACTCCTGGAACTAGTTAATCTGCTTCCATTTCTATACTTTTGTCATTTCAAGAGTGTTTTATAAATAGAATCCAACAGTATGTAAACTTACAGGGTTCTTTTTGTCACTTGACAAAATGGTCAGGAGATTCATCCAAGCTGTTGCATGTGTCAATAGTTGGTTCCTCTTTATTGCTGGGCAGTGTTCCATCATATGGATATACAGTGGTTGGTGTAACCATTCAAACGTTAAAGGATGGGCGCCTGGGTGGCTCAGTGGGTTAAAGCCTGCCTTCGGCTCAGGTCATGATCCCAGGGTCTTGGGATCGAGGCCCACATCGGGCTCTCTGCTCAGCAGGGAGCCTGCTTCCTCCTCTCTCCTGTCTCTCTGCCTGCCTCTCTGCCTACTTGTAATCTCTCTCTGTGTGTCAAATGAATAAATAAAATCTTTAAAAAAAAACAAAAAACGTTAAAGGACATTTGGGTTATTTTCAGTTTTAGCTGTTATAGATAAATCTTCTATGGACATTAGTGTTCAAGTTTTTGTGTGAACATAAATTTTCATTTCTTTAGGATAAAAGTCAAAGAGTGAAATTGTTGGATTGTATGATAATTATATGTTTAGTTTTATATATATATATATATATGCACATATATAAACAGTCTGGGGTGCCTGGTTAGCTCAGTCATTAAACTTCTACCTTTGGCTCTGATCATGGTCCCAGGGTCCTGGGATCAAACCCCACATCTGGCTCCTTGCTCACCGGGAAGACTACTTTTCCTCTCCCACAACCCCTGCTTATGTTTCCTCTCTCCTTGTCTCTCTCTCTCTGTCAAATAAATAAATAAAATCTTAAAAAAAAAAAGTCTGTTATCCAGAGTGCCTATGTCATTGTGTATTCCCAGTATTTACCAGTGTTATTAAATTGGTATATATTTATTGGTATATATTTTTTCACATCCTTGCCAGCATATGGTGTTGTCATTGTTTTGTTTTGTTTTAATTTTAACTATTTTGATAGTTGTGTACTGATATGTTACTGTGGCTTAGTATTTGCATTTCCTTAAGGGCTAATGATGTTGAACACTTTTTAATGTATTTATTTACCACCTGTATATCCGTTTGGGTGAAATGTCTATTTTTACCTTTTGCACATTTTCTAATTGCATTGTTTTTTATTGGGGTGTGTTTGTGTGTGTGTTTTAGATATTGAGTTTTGAGAGTTATTTTTATATTCTAGATACTATTTTTTGTCTGATATGAAGTTTGCAAATATTTTCTTCCACTTGGAAATTTGTGCTTTCCCTGGTCTTCATAGGGTGTATGACAGAGCAAATAATTTTAATTGATTAATTTTTCTTATGAATCATCCTCTTCGCCTAGCCCTAGATAATAAAGGTTGTTTCTATTTTTTTTTCTGAAAATTTTATATATTTGTATTTTCATTTAAATCTGGATTTGGGGCCCCTGGGCATTTCACTGGGTTAAACATCTGACTTCAGCTCATGTCATGATCTCAGGGTTCTGGAATTGAGCCCCACACTGGGTTCACTGCTCAGCGGGAAGTCTGCTTTTCCCTCTCCCTCTGCCCCTTTGCCCTACCCCCACCCTGCTCGTGTTCACTCTCTCTCAAATAAGTAAATAAATAAATCTGGATTCATGTTATTGTTTTGTTTTGTTTTTCTCCAAGTTTTTATTTAAATTTCAGTTAGTTAACATACAGTGTAATATTAGTTTCAGGTGTAGAATTTAGTGATTCAGTACTTACATCTAACACCTGTGTTCATCATGAAATGTGCCCTCCTTAATCCCATCACCTATTTAATCTGTCCCTCCATGCCCACCCCTCTGGTAACCATGAGTTTGTTCTCTATAGTTAAAAGTCTGTTTCTTGGTTTGCCTCTCTTTTCTCCCCACCATATTCGTTTGTTTTGCTTCTTGAATTCTACATATGAGTGAAATCATATGGTATTTGTCTTTTTGTTTGCTAGTTTCAAGTTCTTATTTAAATTCAGTTAACATATAGCATGATAGTAGTTTCGGGAGTAGAATTTAGTGATTCATCATGTAAAAATAACACCCCATTTTCCACAACAAGTGCTCTCCTTAATATCCATCATCCATTTAACTCACTTCCCTCCACCTACCTCCTCTCCAGCCACCTTCAGTTTGTTCTCTATAGTTAAGAGCCTGTTTTATGGTTTGCCTCTCTCACTTTTCTCCCTATGCTTATTTGTGTTGTTTGTGAAATACCACACATTGGTGAAATCATCTAGTATTTGTCTTTCTCTGACTGACTTATTTTGGTTACTATAATATACTCTAGCTCCAACCACATTGTTGCAAATGGCAGGATTTCATTCCTTTCTATGGCTGTGTAATATTCCAGTGTGTTTGTGTGTGTGTATACACATCTCTCGATATACACATATATATCACCTCTCTCTAAATATATATCACCTCTTCCATAATGTGTGTGTGTATATGTGTATATATCTATCTATCTCTCTATATATATATGTATATACTGCCTCTTCTTTATTCATTCATTAGTCAATGGACATTTGGTCTCCTTTTGTTTAATGCTACTATAAACATCAGGGTGCATGTGTCACTTTGAAACAGTATTTTGTATCCTTTGGGTCAGTACCTGGTACTGCAGTTGCTGGATCATAGGGTAGCTCTATTTTTAACTTTTTGAGAAAACTCCATGCTGTTTTTCAGAGTGGCTGCATCAGTTTTCATTCCCACCAATAGTGTGAGAGGGTTTCCCTTCCTTCCATCCTTGCCAAAAAATATTATAGTTAGAATTATATTTTATATAAAGGTAATGATCTGAATCAAGATTCTTTTTTTTCCCCCCAGGGGTGGGGGAGAGCTACAGGTGTCAGGTTGTTCTAGCACTGTTTGTTGAAAAGGCTATCCTTTCTCCATTGGATTGCTTTTTCTTCTTTATCAAAAATCAATTGAGCATATTTATGTGCCTCTATTTCAGGATTCCCTGTTTTGTTGCAATGATTAATGTGTCTATCCCTCTACCACAATATCCTTCTACCACACTTACCTTGTTTACAGTGCCTATATAACAGGCCTCATACAAAGTAGAGTAGGCCACCCTCACCAGTTTATTCTTCAATATTTTAAATCTATTCTAGAGTCTATGTATTTCTACATTAATTTTAGAATAAGTTTGTCTACGTCAACAAAAAAACCCTTACTAGATTTGTATATGAATTGCATAAGGTTTTAAATCATCTAGGGCAAAGTGACATCTATGCTAGGTTGCATCTTCCAATATTTTTCTCCATTTATTTTGGTCTTCTTTTATTTCTTTCATCACCATTTAAAAAAAACTCATTGTACAGATACTATATATGTTTTGTTAGGTATATAAGTATTTTATGTTCTTTGGCATGATTACCAATAGTATTATGTTTTGAATTTTGGTTTCCACATGTTAATTATTTCTATGCAGGAATGTGATTGATTCATCTGTGTCCTCATATCCTGCAAAATTGCTGAACTAACTTATTAGTTCCAGGAGTTTTTTTGGTAGATTTGTTGGGATTTTCTATGTAGGCAATCATCTACAATTATGGACTATTTCATATCTTTCTTTCCAATCTGTACCCCTCCTACTGTAGTGGTTAGAACTTCTGATGCTAGATTGAATAAGAGTGGTGAGAGCAAATATCCTTGACTTATTCCAGATCTTAAAAGGAACACATTCAGTCTTTCACTATTACGAAGTTAGGTATAAGGTTTCTGTAGATGCTCTTTATCAAGCTGACCTAGCTCCTCTCATTCTTAACTCATGAAGAGTTTTTAACCTTAATGAATATTGGATTATGTCAAATATTTATTCTGTATCCATTAATATGATTATTTTTTATTAGTCTATTGATTATATTGATTAATTTTCAAATATTGAACCAACTTTTTATTTTTTTTATTTTTTTATTTTTGTAAAAGATTTTATTTATTTATTTGACAGAGAGAGAGAGAGATCACAAGTAGACAGAGAGGCAGGCAGAGAGAGAGGAGAGAGGAGGAAGCAGGCTCCCTGCTGAGCAGAGAGCCCACTGCGGCCTCAATCTCAGGACCCTGAGGTCATGACCTGAGCTGAAGGCAGAGGCTTTAACCCACTGAGCCACCCAGGCGCCCTGAACCAGCTTTTTAAACTTGGAATAAACCTCACATGGTAATGATCTATAATTATTTATGTAATGATGAATTTGATTTGCTAATACATTGTTGAGGACTTTCATATCTATGTTTATTAGATATGTCAGTCTATTCTCTCTTTTTGGGGGATGTCAATCTATTCTTGCTTCTTGTACTGTTTATATGGTTTTGTATTAAGTGGTATTGTCATAAAAAATCAGTTGCAAAGTATTCTCTCTTTTTCTCAGAGATTTTATAAAATTGGTTTTAATTCTTTAAAATATTTGCATCTATAGGGCGCATGGTTGGCTCAGTCAGTTAAGCATCTGCCTTCTGCTCAGGTCATGATCTCGGGGTCTTAGGATCTGACTGTGTTGGGGCCCTGCTCAGTGGGAGCCTGCTTCTCTCCCTGCCCCCCTCCACCCATGCTCTCTTTCTCTCTCAAGTAAATAAATAAAATCTTAAAAAATAAAATGTTTTTGTATGTTAAAACAAATTAATCAATTCCATCTTTTCTTTTTTTTTTGCTTAGTGTGTACTATTAGAGATTTTTTTAAAAAAGAAATATTTTCCAATCTCTGATTCAAAAAGATATACTGCAAAACTTTATTTTTATTTTTTTTAAATTTATTTAGTTGACAGATAGAAGCACAGCTAGAGAGGGAACACAAGCAAGGTGACTGGGAGAGGGAGAAGCAGGCTTCCTGCCGAGCAGGGAGCCCGATGAGGGTCTCCATCCCAGGAGCCTGGGATCATGACCTGAGCCGAAGGCAGATGCTTAACAACTGAGCCACCCAGGGGCCTCAAAACTTTACTTTTCATACTTAAGCTTTTATCCACCGTGATTCCTAGTTTGTATGTTGTATTAAGAAATATTTCCTTTTTTATAGCATGAGCTACTTTACCTCACTCTATTTTCTATTCTTTTTATTTTTTCAAAAATTTTTTCAAATTCTAGTTAGTTAACATATAGTGTAATATTGATTTCAGGAGTAGAGTTTAGTGATTCATCACTTACATATAATACCCAGTGCTAAATATAAGTACCCTCTTTAA
Source organism: Ailurus styani (assembly GCA_002007465.1). Classification (NCBI taxonomy): domain Eukaryota; kingdom Metazoa; phylum Chordata; class Mammalia; order Carnivora; family Ailuridae; genus Ailurus; species Ailurus styani. Next base: position 432,886 of record LNAC01000113.1, read on the forward strand.
TACTCATCAACCAATTAGCCCATCCTCCCTTTCAATATTAATTTGTCATTCAATGTTAACATTGTCAAGTTTCCATTTAAATCTGGACATATTCCACTGATATATTTATGCTTCTATGATAGTGTTTTATGACTTATTATAATAGTTACATCTTGATAAATAATAGATCAATTCCAGCCTCAAATTTAAAGTTTTAGATATCCATCTCTTGTTAGCCTTTCCTTTAAATTTTAAGATGCAGAGTTTTTCAAAATGTCCAAGTGAAAATTTTGTTGCTGTTATATTAATATTGAAATAATTGATAACTTTGTCCCATTCCTCAGTATATTATGTATTTTATTTATTAAAATCTACTATGTTCTTTAAGAAAGGTTTAATTTATCTTTAAAAAAATTATCTGTAATGGAGATTTGTCTTTTTCTCCCCTATTTATTTATTCATTAATTAATTTATACACATTTTTTCCCAAAGAATATAAATGAGCAAATGTTGGTTGTTTTCTTATATAAGTTACCTATTCAAGCTTTAAGATATTATTAATGATTTTTTCTCTTTCACTGAGATTGAGTTGGGTAAAACTTGATTATTACTTTTACAAAATAAAGAGCTTTTCTAGAAGAGAAAGTGGGGGGATGGAAAAGGATCAAGAGAAGAAAGTATGGAGGTTAATTTAATGCAAATATAATTGTTAACTAGTATTTCTATGGTTTATTGCTTGATACAACTGGCTCAACTTACATATGTCACAGGGATTTTCACTTCATTTAACCTAAAAAGCCATTTAACCTGAGCTATTATTCCTCTTCATTTCAGGCTAAACTCAGAAATAACTTTGATTTGTCCTCCCTCCCATAATTGCTATATGAAGACCTCGATGCTTATTTTAAAAATCCATTAAGGGAGTTAGTTATGTGGAAGAAATGTGAAATGTGAAGAAGTTTGGCTTTAAGCTGATGTTGTATAGCCAGAGTTAATGCTGGTGTTGCTATGACTCACGTGGATTACAGTTGCCAGGCCAATCTCTACAAGTTTCCGTATCATCTGACTCTCCTTATTTATATGACCGCTTGTTTTGTTTCTCCTAACCCTTACAACTTGTTACATCATTCTTGCAGTTACTTGAACACTCCATCCATGCTTGAACCTGTTTTAGGATTTTTGCACTTACTCTCTCCCCTTCTGGAATGGTGTTCCTAGATAATGTTGATATTCACTATTTCTTTCTCCCTTCTGTGTATATTCTAAGGTACTTTCTCAGTGAGTCCTTCTTCTTTTATTACCTTAGACTATAATAACTCTCCCCTTTATTAACAGTTTCTAAATTATTTCCTGCTTTATATCTCATCATATAATTTATTAACGTGTAACATACTATATATGTTTGTTGACTATTTCTCCTCCCAAAATGTAAGTTACATGAGGGTATGAATTAATATTTGTTTCTTCACCTGTGTATCTACACCTGTGTTTCTTCACCTGTGTATCTAGAGTAGCTCTGGATACTTATAAGGCACTCAATAAATGTTAGCCATTTTTTGAAAGCTTATAATCAAATAATTATTTAAATGGCTCTTCTAGATTTATATTACTGTGCAACAAAATTTATATATGTGATAGTATCATAAATTTACATATAATTTTGCACACAAATAAGAGGCAAATTGAATTGGATATATACCCTTTATATTTCCTAAGTGTTTCTGTGTGTGTGTGTGTGTGTGTGTGTGTGTGTAGTTATAACAGATCAAACTAGCAATGGTTACTTATTTTTACACTGGTAACTTCCCATTAGAGATAAATGTAGTATAAGCTGTGAACCTTAAGGGGTAGCTGAGTGGCTTAGTTAAGTGTCCAACTCTTGGTTTTGACTCATGTCATGATCTCAGGGTAGTGAGATTGAGCCCCATGTCCAGCCTCACGTCAGGGTCCATGCTGGGAGTGAAGCCTGCTTGAGATTCTCTCTCTTCCACTTCCCCTCCCTCCACTCAGCCTTGCTCTCTCACACTCTGTCTCTCTAAAAAAAAGAATAAATTATAATAAGCTATGAAACTTTCAGCATAAAGGTGATCTCTGAAAAAAAAATCTTCTCCAGGGATTCTCACTTTTCTCTCTTCCAGTTTTCTTTCACCTGACTCTAAAAACCATAATTTTTGGTCAAAAATTCTGTGATAGCTCACCTTCTAAAAAAAATAAAGGAGAAGTGTAGAAGACATGCTCATAGGTTATAAGCAAATATGACTGCCTTTCTAGGTTGTAATTTTAATATGAAAACCAAATGTATTTTGAATAAATCTAGATAAGATTTCAAGGAATTGTGGGGGAAATAAATAGTTGGTTTATGTTGTATTTAACAGAAGTTTGCCCTTTATAAACATAAGTAAGCACAGGATACTCTCCCAGGGACCATAAACATACATTGTACATAGCTGTTGAGAAATCTGAGTCTTGTGTCTTTCTGATGGTGAGATTGCAAAGTTGTCCTTTTCTTTAACTCATTTGGCCATCTTTTATCATAGACATGACCTTCACACTTTGTATGTGTGTATTGGAGGATAGACAAGTATGAATATTATTTTTTATAGTTTTGCTAATATTTTTTCTTTTCCTTTGCTGAGGTTCAAATTCATTATATCTTCCAAAAGAACTTAGTTGAGAATAACACTCAGCAACTTCTTTGGATATTCTACAAATTTCAGCATATTATGTCCTCTTTAATATTTAGAGCAGGTCAGCAAAACTTGCAGTTTCAATTTGATTTCACAATTTTAAAATTCACTTCCAAAATATTGCCATCATTAGTATTCAGTTTCGCAAGTTATTTAGCTAATTTTCTTCACTTGTAACCCATCATTCTATACAGTGATTTGTGATATGGAGGCTAGAACTCTGCAAACTACAGTTCTGCTTTGTCAGCTTATTTCCTGTTAGGCTCTGCTAACCAGAAGGAAGATTGGGAACCTGGAAGAGATAGAAATAATTTCTTTCTCTTTGCTTCTTTAGACTTTCCATTCCTGTTAATGGCACACAGCCTTACTTCTTCAAGTCAGCAATGGCAGGTTCATTGCAGATGCAACCTTTTGGGAATTTTTTCAATACTTGCACTTATGACCTTTTAATTACACTAGCATGAAGTGGCCAGTCTCCCTCCTCATAAGTCTGATTTCCCATGAGAGACTGTGCACTCTGAGAAACAAACTGAGGGTTATGGAGGGGAAGGGGGAAGAGGGATGGGTGAGCCTGGGGGTGGGTATTAAGGAGGGCACGTATTGCATGGAGCACTGGGTGTGGTGCATAAACAATAAATCTTGGATCACTGAAAAAAAAAAAAAGAAGTCTCATTTCCCATCCTTATAACCCCTCTTCTAAGCTCTGAGATATAGCACCAGACAAATAGCACCCCTGGGACATTGAAGTTCAGCTTAGGAGGACCCCCTCTTCAAACTTTGAAGGTTTTAGTAATCCCTATCTCTTCCTTTTGTTGTCCTACTTCTAGCTGTGATATCTGCTTCCTATAATTATTTCCAACATAATACCTAAGTTTCTCTTTTAATATGTCTTAATTTTTCAATGTCTATTTAACCATTCTTGTATAAAATTCTCTCTGTTAAAATAACTAGAATAGTAATAATTTAGTGTGGTGACAGATGGTAACTAGAATTATTGTGGGGATCACTTTGTAATGTATGAACATGTTGACTCACTATGCAGTACAACTGAAACTCATAGGATATTGTAGGTCAATTATACTTCAGTAAAAATAAAAGAATTGTGGGCGCCTGGGTGGCTCAGTGGGTTAAAGCCTCTGCCTTCGGCTCTCTGCTCAGCAGGGAGCCTGCTTCCTCCTCTCTCTCTCTCTGCCTGCCTCTCACCCTACTTGTGATCTGATCTCTCTGTGTCAAATAAATAAATAAAATCTTAAAAAAAAATAAAAAAAATAAAAGAATTGTGATTTATGTCTCTTGACCATACTATCACTGACACGTGTCCTTTAGTATCTTCCTCTCCATCTCTTTTTGGATATTACTAAATGTCTCTTTAAGATATTATAGTAAACATCAATGATTTTTTAAAAGACTAGACAAACTAAGGAACAGAAGGGTATTCTTTTCTGTTTTCATTCTTTCTTTCTCAATGAAATTTTATGAAACCTTTATTGTATTTTAGTCTATGTAGGTTGTATCTATTTTAAGATTATGAGCTACTGTAAATATCTCCTTTTTGATTTATTGCACTAGTTCTAAATTGATAATAATTATAAATAATGAAATGGTATATCTTCTATCAGCAGTTATTGGAATTAAGTGGTATTTGTTATTTTACTCTCATGGTATAAACATATCATATGCCAATACTGTTCTACCACTACATACTGAAATATAACAATTAGGTCATTTCTTTTCTTTTTTTTCTTATTTTTTTAAAATTTATTTTGACAGAGAGAGAGAGAGATCACAAGTAGGCTGAGAGGCAGGCAGAGAGAGAGGAGGAAGCAGGCTCCTCGCCGAGCAGAGAGCCTGATGCGGGCCTCAATCCCAGGACCCTGAGATCATGACCTGAGCTGAAGGCAGAGGCTTTAACCCACTGAGCCACCCAGGCGCCCCATTAGGTCATTTCTGAATGTCCACTCGCAAGGAAAAAAGATGTAGGTTAATAGAAGGAAAATGGCATATTAGTATCTCCAGATGAATTGCCTTTGAAACAAACTGGTTTTCATAAAGAAATAAACTTTGAAATTAGAATGTGCTTTTTTCTAGGTTGAACTACATGAGAATAAATTTTACAATGTTAACCCAAAGGACTTAAGTGAAGTCAGAAACACACCAACATTTTTTTTTTGACACAAGAATCAGTAATCAAACAATTAACATATTTAAAAGAATCTGAAAACTCATTCTGGGCCATCCCAAATTATAAAAAACTGTAAAACAAAACAAAAAACCCTATGGCACAAAACAATGAAGTTCAAAATGTTCCTAACTTTCTCTACTAGAGAAAGTACTCAGCTGTTTCAAAAGCATTTATGTTTTAATTACATAGCTCTGGGTTAATGCATCAGTAATTTTTAGTAAGGAAGCATCTATATTCAGAGAATGTCCACCACTGAGCAATGATAGTTCATCTGCCTATAAAAAATATCTCCAATACACTATAAAATCAAGTAGCTCTAAAAGTGTCTTTATGTATGATTTGTTCTTTACCAATTATGTTTGAAACATACTCATGTTTACGAAAACTTACATCAACATCAAGTTGTAAATTGAATATGTGAATTAACCTCATCTATCTTTATGATAGTTCATTAAGAAAACATTAGGAAAAGTGAAACTACATCATTTTAAAGACTTTCCTTTTTTATATAATTGCCCCAAAATAAACATATATAGAGTTTATATCAGTCATACATCTCAAATATACAATAAAAAACACAATGGAAAAGTTATTCTTTAAAGACAGTAACTACCCAAAATTATCTTGACAATTCCATTATTGACTAATGATTAGAAGAAATGAGGTTTGGGGCACCTGGGTGACTCAGTGGGTTAAAGCCTCTGACTTTGGCTCAAGGTCCTGGGATGGAGCCGCATTGAGCTCCCTACTCGGCGAGGAGCCTGCTTCCTCCTCTCTCTCTGCCTGCCTCTCTGCCTACTTGTGATCTCTCTCTCTCTCTGTGTCAAATAAATAAATAAAATCTTAAAAAAAAAAAGAAATGAGGTTTGTCTAGGTTTGAATCAAGTGTGCACAAAGTACATTCTCTTTAGAACAAGATCTTCCTCTTTCCATCCTATACTCTTAATTTTATCTCTTGAGAATACCTTTCAATTAATATAGAGTGGAAATAAGACATAAAATAAGTTGCAAATCAAATTGGAAAATGAGAGATCTTTTTCAAACCATGTTATAAGATATACTATTTGAACCTCCAGTCGAGGTATACAGTATTTGAGGATTTTAGGGGAGATGGCTTAGTTAAGATTATAGATTTAACAGCTTGACATATTTGAAATATATTGAAAATATAAGGAGCAGACAAAATGGTTCAGGGAGAAAGCATAGAGACAAGTAGAGGGCAAAGCACAAAACATCAGGGAAAGAATATATTTATAAGGTTAGAAGATGAAGGAAATCAACAGACAATGGAAAAGGGCAGTTGAGAAGGCAGAAAAACTAGAGAGGGTGGTCAATGTACATAAATTGGTAAGAGAGTTGTAAGAAAGAATTACAAAATGTTATGTATTATAAGTAGGCAAGTTTCCAAGAAAACTGAGACTTGTTCATTAAATGATCTAAAATCTTTATCAGGAGCCTTTACTAAAATTATATTAGGAGACGTTGTATGGCACATGGTCCAATTTAATCATTTAAGTGGAACAAATTAAGATAGAATAAAATAAATATTTCAAGAAAAAGAATGTAGCTCTTAAAGAGGAACAAATGTAGATAATCCAGGAGCATTGCATTCAAAATGATTTAAATGGAGTGCATGTTGAATGTTTTTCTCAAGATTTTTTCCTCAAATAAATATATCCCAAATTTAAACTTTAAGACATGGAGAAATCCAGAATAGAGTGGAATTATCTCTAGTTCCAGTACTTTGGAGACTCTTACCCACCTCTGTTTGTTGTATTAATGGCTAGAAGGTGGTGGAATTGTAACCACAAAAGATGGAGCCACTTTGAGGGTGATGCTCTCTAGTTTGTACTGTGTAATATCTCAGAGCACTGAAATGTTGTTTATGGTAAAGTCTCTGGCACTTTCTTCCTGGAATTGGTTATAGAAACAATGGATGAAGGGACTAACAGAACTCTGATAATCTCTATTTTTATCTCCCCAAAGAAATGTTAAAAAGGACTTGGTAGAAAAACACACCAAATATGATGCTTGCTAATATGGCAATAAAGCCTTGGCCAATGCCAAACCCATGATGAAATTAAACAATTGTATTTGCTGGCTAGCCTCATTAAAAAAAAAAAATTTTAAGATTTTATTTATTTATTTGACAGAGAGAGAGAGACCACAAGTAGGCAGAGAGTCAGGCAGGGAGAGGAGGAAGCAGGTACCCTGCTGCTCAATCCTAGGACCCTGAGTTCATGACCTGAGCTGAAGGCAGAGGCCACTGAGCCACCAACTGGCTAACCTCATTTTAAATAATATATTTTTTTCTTCCCTAAGGGGGGAATATATAAAATGTAATCATCTTTTCATTATGACATTGCAGGTTGTATGTCTTATGAATCCCTAGTGTAAGTATTCTAGAGCCTTATATATCAAAGAAAAGTAATTGAAATATTTTTGCTCCTGATATGCTCTCCTCCCTTCCTTAATATAATTTCGGTAAGGGTAGTACGAATTTTCTTTTACCAGTCTTTGAACAGAATGGCTCTTCTAGCATGAGTGGTCACTTTAAAAAGAACATCAAATTCAAAATATATTTTGTTATATGTCAGGTTTTAATTTTGAAAAATTTTCAAATATTATATTTAGGTTTGTCCTATCTTCAAAACTGCTTGCTTTTTGATGGTACTAAATGAGGCCTGTGAGTATTCCTTTACAGCTTTTATCACACTTAGAGTTTTTCTTTGTTTTTCACTCTACAAGACTAAGAGCAGCTTGGGCAAAAAGGCTGTGATTATTCATATGTGTATCTTCATGAGCTACTATAAGCCCAGTATACGTTGGAGAAATAGTAAATGTAGAAATAAATTGTGGATTCTGATGGAGCTCTAGTATTTGCTTTTTAACAAAACACAGGTTTAATAAAATGAAGTTTTACAGTTTCTATGAATGATTAAAAAAACAAATACACACAATGTGTTTAGAATTTTCCTTAGAGAAGTACCACTACTCCAATTACATTCTTATTGGAAAGGTTATTCTTTTGTTGGAAAGACCATTCTCATTAATTAAACAAACACTCTGGAAGGCAACTAGGAAGGGAATAATATAATGGACTAGCCAGTCCGATCAACAAATAAACCTTGGCAATAAGCAAGATGATGAATACACCAATAAATAAAGACTGTTGACTAGATAGTATTTCAAATTACAGTAAAACACCCGCAGTATCAAAATACAGATTATGTGGTATTGGTGAATAAATCGAACTCTCTGGCCAACCCAAATTCTCAAAAAGGGGTAGAGTGAGAAAAAGCTGATTTCTTCTTGGTGATGGTGGGGGCAGTAGAAGGAAGCATTATATGGTTGTTTGGTGATCATTTCAGTCTTCCTCAGTTCAGTGTAGGATATATACATTGTAACATCAGTCCTTTTCCTACTTGGCCCAATAAATAAAAACAAATAAATGACAAGATTTTCCCTATTTTTTTTTTACCACATAGTAAGTGGAAGAGCAACTAGAAAAATGATTGTTTTTGTTAACCTTGCAGTACCATGACCCCACATCTTGTACAGTCGAATTTTTGGACTTTACTCATTGAGTTATAGCAGGCATTCATCGTTTACAAAATTTAAAATAAATTCCAATCATGCCGAGATTATTTCATGGGTAAACTGTATTTTAACTTGCAATATGTCTTTGTAAATTACAAAAATTTCATACTATCCTCATGTCTTAAAAGTAAACAATACTGTGATTGAAACAACCTTTAACAAATTGAAATTTAAACAAGTATTTCCTCCAGAAACAAACGTTAGTCTGATTGAATGTACCCAAATATAATTTTGGTTTACTTAAATAAATATTTTAATTTGAAAATTTTTTCCAGGGCACATGTGGTCATATAGTAATTAACATATAACGCTGTTCCTCATAACAAAGACTTCTTTTCAATAAATATTATGTTACTGAAAGAGTAAGAATTAGAAAATTTAATTTTATATGGGGATTTTAAAAAGTAAATTTTGAGAGTATTAAATCCACATATCAGCACTGAAAGAATAAAATATGTTACCTTCAATTATATCCTTGAAGATGTTCATTAAAGGAAGACAGGGACGCCTGAGTGGCTCAGTGGGTTAAGCCTCTGCCTTCGGCTCAGGTCATGATCTCAGGGTCCTGGGATCAAAGCCGCATCGGGCTCCCTGCTCAGTGGGGAGCCTGCCTCCTCCTCTCTCTCGGCCTGCCTTTCTGCCTACTTGTGATCTCTGTCAAATAAATAAAATCTTAAAAATAAATAAATAAATAAAATAAAGGAAGACAAACCAAAGAACAGTAAGCACTACACAGGTGAGGTTATTTTCCTTAAATGGCCAAAGTAATTTTTCATTATTTTTTTATCACATGTTAGTTTCATGTTTAAAATTATTGGCCTAAATGTAGCCTACTATTCAATTTTCAATATAACTAAGACAATACTAATTGACAATACTAATTTTGTACTGTGATAAAACTGCATTACAATGTTTGCCCAAGGGCTGAATGGGCAATTATTTAATATGTTTGCCACAAAGCTTAATTTCTTTTAATGTGTCTCAAATGGGTTTCATGTTAATTTTCACTTTTATGTAAGGAAACTTTAAAGTAATTCATTATTTTAAAAGTCATTTAAATATATCTGCAAGTTTTGTTTTGTGATTCAGTTTTACATAGACAACACAACAACAGGAAATCACAAAAGAAAAAGCTAAGCTATCATTAGTTTTTTTGTTATGCTAATACAAAAAAAATTCCTTCATAAGCAAGACAACCTGTAAAATTAGCTTCTGACCAAACAAAAACTTATGCAGAGAACACAGCTTTTGTGTATTTAGTTGAATACATTTTGACTGGATTTGGAATGTTTTTCTGGGCAATCATTACAGGTAAGCATATTAAACTCTTTCTCCTTTATGTCAAAGTTAATTTATAGTTCACTGGCAGAAGGATCTTTATATTTAACTACAACTTTGTGAGAGTCGATAGCTATTGCTTAGTCATTTGTTTTTACAGAGATTTCATGTACTTCAGCAACACTGCACTACTCAAAAATCAACTGTATTCCTTTTAAATCAAGGGAGAGGGATTTTTTCATCATAACAGGAAAAAATTCAGATTGAATGAATTAGAAACATCCTTGTCTCTATCTTCCAAACCTGAAACATCTTCATTTGGCTCCCTCTTTTGTTCTCTGTCATTTCCCTGGAAAGTTTTTTTAGTCTACTTTCTGGATCCTACTCATCATTCAAGCATCTAAATGTCAGATTAACTCTTAAATGTTGGCTTCATCCTTGGCTTTCTTCTCTTGTCTTAACCCTCATCCCTGTTCAATCCTATGACAATGAAGATGTCCAAATTGACATTTCTTCCTCCAATCTCCTCACTAATCTCATACATCTAAGTCTATCCTTTACATCCACATGAGGTGTTTAATGCATAGCTCAAACTAAACTCACTCCAAACAAAACTTTCATTTCTCTACCTTCCAAACTGACCCCTCTCTTATTTTGGAAAAATAGTTCAACTTCCATGGATTAACTCTGGTGAAAAAAAAAAAATCTAATCTAGGACTCTTCCTGACAACTACTTTTCTCATTGCACACATTTAATCCATTAGGAAATTTTCCCAGCCCTACCTTCAGACTGTATCCAAAATCTGACCACTTCCTACACTCTGTATTGTTACCTACCACACTTGCGACAGAAGTGTAAATCTACTGCCTGAATCTCAATTCTAGGGAGGACTCTGTAGGGAATGGCAAAGAGAATAGCAAAGACGATAGTCAGCAGACACCTCTACCCATCAGCAATGTCAGGGTCTGTCTCAGCTGTAGTGAGACAACCCCTAAGGACACTCCTTTCCTAGGGAAGCTGGCATCTTTAGCAGATGGCTGAGTGAATGGGAGGTATAAAGCCTAATGGTTTGGCCTTGTCATTTAAGCACAGGATGGTCTACTATATACATTCCAGAGCATTTTAATGAGACTCTATACTGAATAATGAATAATAAAATGTTAAGTACTCATTGATATGTTCATTGAATTATCCAAATTTTAATGATATTTTATGACCATGTGTATTATAGACTCTTGAGAATTTTGTTGGTCAGTAAAAGATGTTGATACTATTTCAGTGATGTAACTTCCATTACTTGAAAAATCATGTTAGTTATCAACAGTAATAGAAATATGATTGCCACTACCATCTCTAGAAGCCTTATTTTTGGGCAATTTTGAAAGATGCATTGGTACAAAACAATAGAAAGATATGGTGGTGGGCGCCTGGGTGGCTCAGTGGGTTAAAGCCGCTGCCTTCGGCTCAGGTCATGATCCCAGTGTCCTGGGATCAAGGCCCGCATCAGGCTCTCTGCTCAGTAGGGAGCCTGCTTCCTCCTCTCTCCTCTCTCTCTGCCTGCCTCTCTGCCTACTTGTAATCTCTCTCTGTGTGTCAAATGAATAAATAAAATCTTAAAAAAAAAAAAGAAAGATATGGTGGGATAGTTTTATAAAATGATTAGTTTGAAAAATAATTATTCCAAGTAACTTCACTTGCATTATTTCTTTGAGGTTGCTCTTAAAATTATAAAACATTTGGATTGTCTCATTTGTTTATTAAATCTTAGTTCCTTAAAAAATATTGTAACTAAAACCCAATAGGGTTAAACTTCCAGGAATAAACTGTCAAATTGAATAATTAACTATTTTTATCTTTTTTGAAAGTTTAAAACTTTTATTCCCTGAAGCCATTTCCTTTAATAGCCAACATGCTTCTGTAGCTAAAATTGTCATGCCAGAAGGGAAAACTAACTACATGTAAAACGGAACATGAAAAACATATATTTTGTTTGAGGTATAAGCATTTTCTAAATCTGAGCTTAAACAACTAAAAGGAACAGATAAAAAGAACAGAATCATAATCACTTGTGTGAGGTTTTAAAAAACATGTCTTAAATATCTCCTTATTTAATTAATACTTTTCATTTATAACTGTGGGAAAATATAAACTCTTTACCAGAAGTTCATTATCAAGTAAATGGTGTGTTTATCATATTGTTTGAGTCAATTGACCAGATGAGCAATATATAATTTCAATTATAGGTTTTGAGATAATCAAAATATTTTTATAATCAGTGCTCTTATAATTATATGCTCTGTGATGAATTGCTTTATGGATTATATATACCAGCTTCATTTTGTTTCTGTAATTAATCTTTAATTCTATTCAATAACATTTTTACCTCGAATTCAATATGAATTGTTGGGGGCTGATGAGAAGGAAGTGAAGGAGGAGATAACTTCCCTTACTTTTATAGATTTTGTTTTGTACTTCTAAGATTTTGCTTAGCTCATTCACAATTACATAAAAGCACCGATGTGAAACTATCCCATATACTTCAAGGCGAAAAGTATCCCATATACTTCCCTGGCAAAAATATCCCACAAATATATCCTGAAAAGAACACCCTGCTGAAGGATCTTAGAAAACATAGATTGCAGAATATCGGAATTTTTATTTAGGGACAGCCTCTTTAATAGCTATGTGATCTGCTTCCAATGCCCAGCCCTAAATGAGGAACAATTTTTCTGTCTTCCCTCTTCTCCAGTCTGGGTCCCAGACTGATGGATTCCTCTTCAAGGAGATTCCCCCTCCCGGGGGAAAAACTAAGTTCAACATTTGTATCTCCAGTGGTGCCCCAGTAACATAGTTGTCTTATCATAAAATTTTAAATTGCTTATTTCTATTCAGAGCTTAGCTGTTCAGATGTTTGGGTTTCCAGAAAAGCAGTTTTCCTTATTAATGAACAGTTTCTTTTGTTAACCGGATACTTTGTCATTTATAAAATGGTATCTTGGAAACTACTACAGTGAAAGAATAGTTTACTCTTTATATATACAAGGCATAAATCAGAAGTAATGATTGTTTTAAACCACTTAAGGATATGTATCACAAACGAAGAAAAAATGCCCAGTTTCAAATGTTATACAGTTAAAAAATGTGCTCTTTGCTTCCATTGGGATAGTAGGAAAGGGGAGTTTTAAAACAATACCATTAAATCCAATCAATTTATGGTATCTTTGATTGAGTCATTTAAATGAAAAATATATACAAAATATGCAATCTATCTAAACAATTCTGTGGCTGGTGATATTCATATGGCGATTTTCTCCATCACTCTGCAGGATTTTATTAATACGGAATTTAGAAATTTAATATGCCTTAGTATTTATCTTTCTATGTAATGTTTCCAGATGATGATACCTCATCCAGTGATGTATAGGCATGCCTTGTTTTATTGGCCTTCATTTTATGGCACTTTGGAGACATTGTGTTTTTATAAATTGAAGGTTTGTGGCAACCTTGCATCAAGCAGGTCTATTGGCACCATTTTTCCAACAACATTTGCTCACTTTACCACAGCATGGTAGTTCTCACAATAGTTGTAACTTTTTCATTATTGCTATATTTGTTATGATCTGTGATCAGTGATTTTTAGTCATTATTATTGTAATATTTTGGGGGTGCCATGAACAACACACATATCAGACTGCAGACCTAATATTTTGTGTGTTTTGACTGCTCCACCAACTGGTTGTTCCCCCATTTTTCTCCCTCTCTTTGGGCCTCCCTATTCCCTGAGACACAACAATTTTGAAATTAGGCCAATTAATAATCCTACAATGACCTCTAAAAGTATTCAAGCAAAAGGAAGATTTTTTTTTACCCCTCTCACTTTAAATCAAAAACTAGAAATGATTAAGTTTACTGAGGAAAACATGTTGAAAGCCAACATAGGCTGAAAGCTCAGCCTCTTGCACTAAACAATCAAGTTGTGAATGGAAAGGAAAAGTTCCTGAAGGAAATTAAAAATGCAACTCCAGTGAACACAAGAATAATAAAAAAAGCAAAACAGCCTTATGCTGATATGGAGAAAGTTTTAGTGGTTTGGATAGAAGATCAAACCAGCCACAACATTTCTTTAAGCCAAAGCCTAATCCAGAAAACTCTATTTCTATGAAGGCCAAGAGAAGTGAGGAAGCTACAGAAGGAAAGTATGAAGCTAGCAGAGGAAAGAAGCAAAGAAGCTGTCTCTATGACATAAAGGCACTCTTCTTATCACACTACATTATGTGTTATTTTTAAACATTTCAAATCCTATAAATGACTAATCATCTTTCCATTGTGTATTTAATTGTTAAGGTTTTTTTTTCTTTTGCAACACAAACTTTGGCAGATGATTATGAGGCAGATATATGAAACGAGGTAGATAAGTGAATATTGTACAGCTGAACAATGAGGGTGGGGGCTGAGAAAGTAGTGAAAGTGGGACTTAGTTAATAAAGATGTGCTAGTTGTTTTCCAAATCATTTAAAAATGTTTGAGTTATCCACATAGCAGTTTTTAAAAAGTACAACAGTTCTGAGATTGCAGAAGGGGAAAAAAATCCTGATGTAAAAACTGCAGCAAGTTACCTATGGGATCTAGTGAAGATCATTAATGAAGAAGGCTACACTAAACAATAGATTTTCAATGTAGATGTAACCTTCCATTGGAAGGAGATACCATCTAAGACTGTCCTAGCTTGAGAGGACAAGCCAGTGCCTGGCTTCAAAGCTTCAAAGGAGGGCTGACTCTTTAGTTAGGGGCAAATGTAGCTGGTGACAAGAAGTTGAAGCCAGGGCGCATCTACCATACTGAAAATCCTTGGGCCTTTAAGAATTATGCTAAAATCTACTCTGCCTATACTCTATAAATGGAACAACAAAACCTGGATGACAGCACATCTGTTTACAACATGGTTTACAGAATTGGTTAAACTCACTGTTGAGACCTACTGCTCAGGGAAAAAAAACAAAACAAAACCTTATCAAAATATGACTGCTCATTGACAATGCACCTAATCACTCAATGTTTTCATGCCTGTGAACACAACATCTATTCTGTAGCCCATGGATGAAAGAGTAATTTAGACTTTCAATTTTAATATTGAAGAGATACATTTTGTAAGACTATAGCTGCCATAGAGAGATTCTCTGATGGATCTGAAAAAAGTAAATTGAAAATCTTCTGGAAAGGAGTTGTCATTCCAGATACCATTAAGAACATTTGTGAGTTGGGAAGAGGTCAAAGTATGAACACTCAACAGGAGTTTATAAGAAGTTAATTCCAACCCTCATGGATGACTTTGAGGGGTTCAAGACCTCAGTGAAGGAAGTAACTGCAGATGTGGTGGAAACAGCAAGAGAATTAGAATTAGAAATGAAGCCTGGAAATGTGACTGACTTGCTGAAATCTCATGATGAAATTTGAACAGATAAGGAGTTCACTTACAGATGAGAAAAGAAAGATTCCATCTCAAGATGGAAACTTCTCCTGGTGTAGAGGCAATGAAGACTGTTGAAATGATGACAAAGGATTTAGTCACACTGTACAAATACTGGACCTTCCTTAGATGCCTGGCCTTTAGGTTTGCTCTCAGTTGTGTGTGGTTCAGTGCATCCTTGGGCTGACCACCAGGACTTTTCTTTTATATCAAGTCCACTTTTCATCTCAATTTGTTGTAGTCTTGTGATTTTTCCCTCTTTCATATTTAATCAATATCTCAGTTCTTCTGTTTTACTTTTGATTACCTGTCCAAATTTCGTATATTCAAGAATATTCTCTATAAACTCTTCAGTAGCAGCCACAGAATTTCTAGCTCCCTGTGAACCTTTTCTCAGGAAAAGTTTCTAGATGCCACCTTCTTGTCCTCTTACTTAAATGTCTCATCAGCCAGTGCCTTTTCTCACAAAATGGCCATTTTGATCTATTATTTGTTTCCTAAAGTATTGTCACCTAAAATTCCATTTCCCTTTCTCCCTTTTCTCTACCTGTGTAGATAAAGACAAATTCCAAAGCTGCTAACTAAGGAAATCCAGAATCTAGACCACACTTGCAAGCAAGGTGCAGGATTTTGTGTGGTTAGAAGGGAATTTGATCACCAGAAATCATGTTAACATGCTCATTATAATAAGAATGCATTAATAGAAGATAAATTGGCTTCATCTTTTTTTTTAAACCAGAGAACTTGCAGTTTTGCTTGGTTATTGTTATTGTTTTTAAAAAAATCTAAAGTGATTATTGGGCCTTGAAGGAAGCAGGGCTAGACTGAAGAAGGCTGTAGGAAAAAAAAAATCACCATCAAGTTAATCTTCCAAACTTTTAAATTTCACTGGTCCCTATGGCTATCTATAAAACCTCAAAGCAGAGGGATGAAAGAATCAATAATAATTTACTCTTATAGCAGAATCTGGCCCATTTTAAAATAATATTTCTCTTATCTTTTATCTTAGTAATCTCATGAATTTAATAGGAATCACAGTTTCTAGCTTATTTCAAAACACTTGCAGATAGTTTACAAAGTAAGCCAACAGAAATATCATGCAGAGATGTGCATGAGATACCCCACAAATGAAAAATAAACAGAGGCTGCTAAAAAGGAATGACAGACTAAATGAAACTTAAAGTTGTAGATCACCAGAGTTCTTTAGGTAAAAAGACAAACAATATTTTTTTAATTATATCTTATCTGTGAAGTTATTTAGAAACTTTATTCATAACAAGTATATAGCCTCTGTATGGGAATATTTGATGTATTCCTGATGTAATCCAAAGCAAGTTTTCTTTCAAACCACATTTACTATTTTGGTTAAAATATTTTTTTTTAAATTTAGTTATTTTATTATTCAAAGAATAAAAATAATTCCTACTGCATCTGCTAATCAATTTAGAAAACATAGTAAGGCTCTTTTGCAACTGGAATTAAGATTTTGTTTTTTAACAAGTAAAACTGTTGACGAGAGTGGTCCTAACTATTTAAATCATTTTAGCTACCCCACTAGCTTTCATTTATCAGATTGTCAGATCTTTGTGTGAGATTCTGAAATTGGAGTATGACATAGATGTTCTATGTCAGACCACTTAATATATAGCCTGTTCTACTTCATGGAGTGCTTGCTTTTTAGAATGCCAAGAAAGGGACTGAATATATCCTACAGTGTATTACATGTTAATATTATGGCTAAAACTAGTAGTTAAATCTAGTTCTGATCTATAGTTTCTTGGCTGAAACTTGAAAGTAGCAGACTGTATTGTCTCATAGAGCATTTTAAGAGATTATTTTTTCTGACCTGTTCATTGCATTTGGAAAGGGCTTATTCTTCTAGTATATTTAAGGTTCATGTGCAATTTCTTTCTCTTTTTTTAATTATCAATTCTTTTATCTAATGAGTTAATTGTTTATAGTTGGTAATTTTAAAAGCTACTGTTGTGTTCTTTATTTACTGGTTTAAAACACACTGTGTGGGTGGGCAAAACAATACTGCGGAGCCACCACCATGCCAGCTGGCCACCTTGGTGTCTCATGGTGGGTGTTCAGCTTTGTTCAATTGCCATATGACATGAAACAGGGCTTTGACCCTTGCAGCACTTCTGCTTGTAAAAGTGAGCTAAGCTATAAAAATCACGATGATTTCATCAACAGTAGGTCCTCCAATGATACATTCCATGCTTTTGGTTATTTACTGTTCACGGTCAGCAGAGTAATGCCTTGTCAAGTTTAGCAGTTTGAGAAATGTTTAAAAAGTCTGGAAGTCGATGGTAGTTGCTAAAGATTTTCTTTAGACAATACAACCAGAAAGTTATCATTAGTTGTCACATCTTGTAACATGTACTATGCCCACTTGATATCAGGCTCATTGTGCAGGGTTTCATACCTAAGCTCATTTCAGAGTCTATAGTTATTAAAATATACAATGTCAGGATACAATTTTGTAGTCTGGATTTTGGTTTTATTCTTCTTTGACTATCTGAGCCATATTTCCACTCAATGCTAATTCAAATTATCCATCCCGAATATGGAGCTCTTTTAAAGACAACTGTATCCATGCATGATAATTGAAGTACTGATTGATTCTTCTCTTTGTTTTTTTGTTTTGTTTTGTTTTGGTTTTTTTGGATTTATACGTGTAGACTTACAAAGAGCAGACAAAAAGCAGTGCAAGAATGTGTTAATACTAGCTTATTCGACAAAGACTAGAAGAATTTTGATTTGTTCCACCAGGATAAAGGAGACCCTAATGACCTGATGAACTGAAAATAAATATAAAATGTTCCTTTATATTAGTGTAGAGCAAAATCACTATATTACAAAACCTGTTTAGAAACTTGAAAGCATTATTCTGGTTTAGTTGTGGGAGGAATGAGCTAAAGAAAGGGAACAAATTCACTGAAAAAATAATGTATATAGTTGTGTAGCACTGAACCAAATCTCTGCTAGAGGGGTACAGTAAACTGGCCTTCAAAGTCCCTTTGAGTTCTGAGCATCTATGACTCTAGGATTTGACCACCATAGATGAAATTTTCTGTTTTGATATCAAGTGAAGAATATTTTAGTCTTTAAGTATTACCATTATTTGATTTTCTAAAACGGTGAGGGTCTATTTATTTGCAAGGAAACAGTAAAACCTGAGAAGTAGAAATCTGCTTAGTTTTGTCATGATAAGATAGGTACTGGCATATTTCCATTTTTTTTTCCAAGACACATTTTTTTCTCATTATATCCTGAAAGTATAAGTCAGTGAAATCTCCACATTTGATTCACAAATAGTCAAATTCAGGAAGTTCCTTTACTAGAGTACCTCTGTTACTCATCCTAATCATTTCAGATTTTAATGAACCAGTTAGATGTCAAGAATATATGGAGTACATAAATAAAGGAAAACAAGATGTTGTGCCAAATAAGAACACTAATAAGTCTACCTTATACTCAACTTGATATATTTTATTTTGTATCCGTTTTCTATGGGCTAATACAAAGAACACCAACCAGCTTCCTTCAAAGTTCCAGCAAGACTGAGAGACCCCTCACCCTCACCCCTGTTACCCTACACCAACCCTACACCAATCAGGAATGTGCTGACCAGAGCAGGTTGCCAAATGTTTTTAGGTCTTGTAGATGACCCTTCTAAATAGGTGCTATAGAGATAGGCTCTATAGGGGATGGAAAAAAACATCGTATAAAATAGGACACATCTCCTTAAAATCATCACTCTTATTTTCAGGTTAGTCAATATTTTTTTAAATAAATGTTTCCATATCTTGCTTTTAAAAGATTATTTACAACTATTTTTTTACAGATTCTGACATATTATTTATAAAAGAAATATAAAGACTCAAAGATATAATAAGGTGAAGAGGAACTTACTACTACTGAATTAGGGAAAATCTGATTTAATGCAGATGAATTTGTGCTGTAGAGAATGAGTACTTCAGGTTAATGTCAAAGAATAACTCAGAGAGTTTGTTTAAAGCATTTGCTGTTATATAAATATAGATGAGAGAAAGGAGCCCATGTGAAGACAATCTCAGACCAAAGACAAGGATGGGGCTCACAGAGGTAAAAGCCACAGTGTTGTACAGGGAAAAGTGATTAGGCAAATGGGAAAAAAATGCTATATTCAGAATTGGTGATTATAGCATTTCTTGGAATTGTTGAATAAATGGATGATATCTAACACCTGACTTGGCTCTTGGACAAAGAGAACTGTAGGAGGAAAATAGATGAACAAAGAAAAAAATTTCACTATTAAACCAAAACCAAAACCAAAAAAAAAATTATTTAGTTTAAAGGAAACGCAAACATGTTAATCTTTTCAGATTACTGAATAGACTCAGGAGGGATCACAGATACAAATTTCATTATCTCTGCTCATTTTAATCCCTCCCCTGAAAATGTGCTTGTAATTATTAGAACTATGTATATTCCTGAGAAAGTAGAATGGCAAATCACTTAGAAACAAGATTCTGAATTGCTTACTTTAAATTGAGAATATTCACTCTGCTTGGTTTTAGGACTAGTTCAGAACATTTAAAGCATGTTCTGGCTGAACTGATAAACTGCTAGTTAATAAAATCAGCATCCTCACTCTTGGTGACCATCAGAGCAACAACTGATTCACATTAATGGATGCTTGAAATTAGGAAATGAAAGCTTGAGAAGAAACTGGATATTGTCTTAAAATATCTTCCCACAATGTACTCACTGGTTACAAAATAAATACAGTAACTTTATAGTAGACAACTCTTGCCAGATGCCACCATCCCCAACTGATCAATTTCATATTATTACTAATGGGGAAAGTCACCATCATGCAGTTCCTGATATGATATACTCAGAGGAATACACAATCATTTTTGTGATATTTCATCAAAATACACAATCTGAATAGAGACATAAGGATCTATCAGACAAATATCAGACAAAGCTAAACTGAGACATGTTCTGTAAGCCTTATAAGTATAAAGGTCATGAAAGAAAGAATAAAGACCGATTCCAATTAATTTGAGATTAAAGAGCATTACAACTAAAGGCAACATGTGATTGGATTGGATCCTTGACCAGGTAAGTGACATTAGTGGAGAAATTACCATAATTTGAATAAGATCTAGGATTCAGGTAATTTTATTATGTCAGTGGTGATGTCCTGATTTTTATAATCATACAGTGGTTACATGATTATGTAAGAGAGTCCTTGTTTTTAGGAAATTATTTAGGGTCAGAAGGAGACATGTCTGTCATTTATTTTCAAATGGTTCAGAAAGTTTCAAGGACTATATATATTTCACATGGTAAGCTCTTCTCATTTGGGGAATCTGGGTGCAAAGTGTATACGGGAATTCTATTTTGCAATGTTCTATAAGTCTGTTTTTATTTCTAAATGAAATAATAGGAAAATACAAAGAAAACCAGTCTCAAAATCCATGATATTTAGAAGTTGCTAGTCATTTCTGAATGATCCGTACTTTTAAATCTACCGTAACCATAGTAGTTTGCCCAGACTTTGCTGATTTGTTCCCAAGAAATCGTGAATAATGTTTTTGTCAGTCACACCTCACATGTTTTTGTCAGTCATGGTTCACATATTTTGCTTCTATAAAATTTTATTCTAGCTATTGATTTTATTAGAAATTCCTTAGGTGCAAAATAGTTTGACCTTATCCAGAAGAACACATTTACTAAAGGTTTTCTGAACTCCTTCATCTGGAAGCCTTGAAATACTGCCTGTGTCTACTGAGGCAAAAGTGAAGAGAAGAGATCAAGTAGGTATGTGGATAATGTATCCTCTTAGGGAAAATAAAAATCTAAAGTAAATTTTTCTCAACTCTGGCAAAATTTCACAATCCTTCATATATAACTGTCTCTGAGCAAATTCCTTATAATAAATATGCTGGGACACCCATATTTGCATTATTGGAGCCATACTTCTGGCCATATTAGGTTAGACCAGAGTATATATTTGAGCTAAACAGAGTCAATAAATTGGCTATGGAATAGACTGATTTTTTTATTATTTTTATTATTTTTTGTTCATTAATTGAACTCAGAGACACATAAGTAGGCTCTGGAGCTAAAGTTTCATTTAGAGGTGAGGTCTGAAGCAGCCCCATAATACACCTAAGTTAAGGACAAACACAGACTATAAATCAATAGAAAAATCAAGTCCACAGATTGGAGACTCAAGTAGGAAAGAGAGTTTCTCCTGAGAGCAAGTGAAAAGGAGCTGACACAGTCACCACCTGACATCCTGATAACACGTTAAATCCTAGGTTCACATCATCAAATTCACAGACTTCTTTCCTGTGAACTTCCCTGTGAGCTTCCCATTGCCTTTTCAGTAAATTCTATATTTGGGCTGGTCTTAGTTTCTGTTTTTCGAAACAACAGACAACTAATTGTTTCTACTCCTATTGCTCATACTAATTCCTAAAGGACTAAACAGTTAATAGACAGTAGATTTTTTTAAAAAATGAAACAAAAACAAAAAATTCATGAGACTCCTAAATATAATACATTTGCATGTATTTAGGTACAAAGACTATAACACTCAGGATTAAAATATTTGGACTATGGTTCTGGTTCTGTCATTTGTCAGCTAAATTGCTTTGAGTAATCAATTTTTAAAAATATAGACATTAATGTCTTTGTTTTCTATAAATTGAAGAAAACTTTTGTCCATATTACTGAGCTAGAAGAATACCATTACATGATAAAGTTGACAATCCTTTTAATACTTATCACATTCCAAAGTTTTGCATAACTGCTAATGCCAATTGAATTTCATATGGGGAGAGAAGTTAACTTTGGGAACAAATTCCCTGTTACATTTGCATTAATATTTAAAAAATAGAAGTCTTACTGGAAGGAAAGGAGAAGAATCCATGCAGAGTACAGTAAGAGCACAATAACAAGTAGAATATAATCCCCATTTCCTTTCTTCCTACAATATTTATAGAGTAGCCTGAAGGCTAACTTCCCCTTTTTCTAAACTATTGCAGCATTCTATCTTTATTATTACTGTTTCTCATCTTTGGTTTCTCCATAAATATTTATAGAATTTAAAAAATGAATAAACAATAATTTTTCTTCCAAATTTTGTCAAACCTAAGAATCATTACTATTATAACTGATAGTTTAGCTTTGGAATCTCAGGTTGAATCATGATTCTGCAACTTAATTGTATAGATTTTGGAAGTCACTGAGTCAGAGTAAGCTACATGCGAGTTTTGGAAGGATTAAATGAGATTATTTATGTGATAGTGAATGCTTTCTGCTTTATATTTGTGATGAAATCAGGTTTCTCTGGAACAATTTTGAGACATCTTAACAGTGTTTACTTTATATATCCTACCACAGTGTCTGGTACATAATTGATTGTGTTACTTAAAATTATTTTTTACAAGTTCCATAAATTCAGCTTCAACCAGGGCACATGAAAAGAGGACAATATATAATGTATATTATATAAACTTGGCTGTAGTTCTCGTGTTCTGTATATCACCACTGTGCTGACAGAAGGCCACTGAAAACCTTTCCTCATATCTGTGGTTAAAATCTCTGAGAAGGCCTGTGATTGGCCAGGTTTGGGTGGAACCTTTATCCTGGCCCATCATTTTGGACTCAGAAACATGGATTAGGTTTCAGAAAGAAAGGTAGCTGGTCTCAGAGGGAAAAAAAATGGTAAGAAATTTGCCAGGAAAACTATAGATGTCTACTTAGGAATGATACCCCAAATATTTAATGGCTATTAATTCATGGCCTTCAATCAATTAGAGCAGAGGCATGATGAAACTGCTGGAACAAACGTTGAAGACTCACTATTGGACAGGCATGACAGGCACATTAGATGCAGGCTGACACTCTCCTCTCCTTAAAATTTTGTTAAAATGTCAACTTCCCACTGAGTCCTTCTTTGGTCACTCTTAACTCCTTTGCAGCATATATATATATTTAACTTTTAAAAATTATTAGTTGGTATCTATTTCAATTCAAGTGTAACTTCCATGCTGTAAAGATTTGGTTTTATAATGCTAGATTTCTAGAGTCTAGAAGAATACCAATTATAAATATTTATTAAATTAATGACCCTCACTCTTTGGACAACAGTATAAATTGAAGTTTTAAGAAGATAACCAAGGGGTAATTGCTAAGCCTGCTGCTCCTTATTATAGGAGAAAGAAAGGCAAAATGCCCAGGTATAAACTTTATAAGATTATTATAAGATGCTACTGATGGGTATAAGAGATATGAATAAATCGAAAGATAAATGATATTCTTGGAATGAAGGACTTAGAGTTTTACAGATGACACTTTTTCCTAAATTACTTTAAAAGTTAATGAAATAGGGGCGCCTAGATAGCTCAGTTGGTTAAGCATTCCACTCTTGATTTTGGCTCAGGTCATGATCTCACAGTTGTGAGACTGAGTCCCACTTTGGGCTCTGCACTGGGTATGGAACCTGCTTAAGATTCTCTCTCTCTCTCTGCCCCTCCCCCTTCAAAAATTACTGAAATATTAGAATTATTTATACAATTTCCTTTGGAAGAAGAGATGCTTCTAACATTATTTTGGAAAAATGTGTAAGAATAACCAGAAAAATTCTGAAAAATAGATAGGGAGAATAAAAGGTAAAGAGCAGTAATATATTCTAGCCAATATAAATATTTTAAAACAAAAGTAATTAAAATTGCTTCTTCCTGGTACAGAAATAGAGTGACAGAAAAAGACTGGAAATAGATCCAATTGTATGGGTAAACACAAAATAAAGAAGTACTTCAAAATAGCACAGAAATTATAGGGAAAACTCTATAATCATAGGAAATAAATTCACTTGGATAGCTGACTCATTCCTTATACAAAAGAAATTCTAGAAAAATAAAAATTTTAGTGTAAGTAAAGGAAAAATAAAAGGAAATATTGAAAACTCACATTTCATTTCATGTAATGACAACAAAGACGACCTTGTTAGTAATAAAAATTCATAACAAAAAAATTGATAAATGTAATTGTACAAATATATTAAAATTCTCCATGGAAGATACTATGTATTCATTTAAAAACCTAAAGACCAAGTTAAAAATATTTACGATATGAGACTGAGGAAGACTAATATCAATAAAATGTACTTAAAATATAAAGAATTTGGTAATAAGAAAATATGTATGGACAAAGAATATAAAATGAGCAAAAGGAATGAATAAAGATTCCCCCAAATGGAAATAGAAATACAGTTTTTTTAAATTCATGAACAGAAAGTCAACCTTATCAATTTAAAAAGAACAGAAAATTAAAAATATAATGAGGGATGTCAGGATGGCTTATTGGTTGCATGTCTCACTGTTGGTATTGGCTCAGATTGTGATCTTAGGTTTGTTAGATTGAGCCCTATGTCTGGTTCCATGCTCAACACAGTCTGCTTGAGATTATCTCTCTTGCTCTCCATCTGCCCCTTACCTCATTCACTCTACATAAATAAATAAATAAATAAAATCTTTTAAAAAATACAATGAAAAAAATTTTCCATATCAGTTTGTGAAAATAAGTTTGGTAATATTTTGTTTTCATGAGTGGGGAAACAAGCATTCTTAAACATATTTTTTGGACATATTAAACAGTACATTGCCTTTAGCAGGCATTTTGACAATATTAAGTTAAAAAGACATTTTTTTTGAGCAAGAAATTCTAATTGTAGAATATATTTTATAGAGGTACTCATATGTACACACATAAAAAATATATATGAAGGCACCTGAGTGGTTCTGTTGGTTAAGCACCTGTAGCTCAGGTCATGATCCCAGGGTCCTGGGATCAAGTTTCGCATGGGGCTTCCTGGTCAGCGGGGAGTCTGCTTCTCCCTCTACCCCTTAAGCCTGCTCAGGATCTGTCTGTCTGTCTGTCTGTCTGTCTGTCTGTCTCTCTCTCTCTCTCTCTCTCTCTCTCTTGGATAAATAAATAAGATATGTATGTACATATAAGGATCTCATGTAGTTGTTTGATTTCAAAAGTGTGGGAACAACTGGATGGATATCAACTGGAGACCTAGTATTTTAAAATAGGGAATGTAATACATACTGATTAATAGATATAGAATGTACCACTGAAATATATGTTAAAATATATTGTTAAGTAAGAAAAAAAGGGGGGGGAGATCAAGAACATGGTTTATCTTCTATGTAAATAAGTAAAAGTGATATATACATATATGTTTATATATGGTTAAGTATCTCTGGGAATATAGTTAGTAAGAGGTATGGACAAGAAAAAAAAAGAAAGGAAGGAAGGAAGGAAGGAAGGGAGAAAGAAAGAAAGAAAGAAAGAAAGAAAGAAAGAAAGAAAGAAAGAAAGAAAAGAAAAGAAACAAAAGAAAAGAAAGAAAGAAAAGAGAGAAAGAAAGAGAAAGAAAGAAAGAAAAAGAGAGAAAGAGAAATATGCACCAGAGTGTGGATAGATACCCTCTTCATTTTAGATGCTTTTATACTTTTTGACTTATATTTAAAAAAATAAAAAAAAGTCATAAGTGTGAATTTTGTATTCAAATAATAAATGCTTGTAAAGTATATTAAAATATATACATCTAGGTTTCATACACACACACACACACATCTATCAGTTTAAAAATTCTTTGGTGAAGTATTCTGGATAGAACATGGATTTTGGAGTCAGAAACACTTGGATTCATTTGTGCACTACAAACCAATTTATAAATTGTGGCTTTGGATAATATACTCAATCTTTATGAATTCATTTTTTAATCCAAAAATTGGGTAATGAAATATAATCTGGGGATTCTTATGAGGATTAAACATAATAAAACAGATACTAGCCCTAACCTTCTTTCTTTCTTTGTGTTTCCACTCAAAACTCCTTTTTTTCCTAAAGCAATGCTTTCAGAGAAATTTGTTTAAAAAGTGGTAAATTTAGAAATAGGAGATTTATCTTGTTTCTAGAAAAAAAATTAAAGTTCTTCATGTGTGTGATATACTTTACATTTTCTTCTGCATTGTTAAGTTATAAACACCAAAAATTGTAGCATATTTTTGGCACATCCAGGTTTTTGGAAATTTAAAACAACTAAGTAGTGTAATTTTTGTTCATAGATTTTAATTTTGCCATATCTTCAAACTTACAGAAAAATCATAGTAAGAATACAAAGAACTACTATATACACATCATCTTGATTCACCAAATGTTTACCTTTTCTTCCATTTATCATTCTTTCTTCCTACTTATATATTCATTTATTTGCAATGAGTATGTCTGTCCATCTATCATCATTTATTTTCTGAATATTTTGAGAGTAAGTTGAAGGCAGTCTATTTACCCCTAAAATCTTCTGTATGTACTTTTGTAGACCTAAATAAAGCAATCTATTATACATTTAAACTCTACATTATCAAAATCTGAAAAATTTAACATTTCATAATATTATCTAGTCCACAATTCAAATTCATTAGCTGTGCAAATAATAGCTATTTTCAAGTAACTTTTATAGTTTCCTTTTTTTCCCCAATTTCATGATCCATTTCGTATTCACA
Organism: Ailurus styani; assembly: GCA_002007465.1. NCBI lineage: Eukaryota > Metazoa > Chordata > Mammalia > Carnivora > Ailuridae > Ailurus > Ailurus styani. The sequence continues at coordinate 459,668 of LNAC01000113.1, forward strand.
CATTGCATTTAGTTGTCTAGTGGATTGTTCTTCAGCCTTTATTTGCCTTTTTGTCATTGAATATCCCTCCATTTGAGGTGGTCTGAAGCTATCTCACAAATGTATTCAGGTTATGTATTTTTGGCAGAAATATTAAAGAATTGACTATATGTTATTCTTGGTCCACCATTATCAGGAAGCATGTGACATCAGTTTATCCCAATAAATCAGATTTTAACTTTTATTATTCTGCTATCATGGTGTCTCACAGATATAAAATTATTTTTATTTTAGTTAATAATTTAACTGAATTTACTATTTAACCAAATTTAATATTTTAACTAAATCAGAGAGATATCTTAAGATCACATAAATTTTCTATTCCTAATCAAATTTTCATCAACCGTATTTAAAATACATTGATGATTTTATGACTCCATGATGTCCTCACTATCCACTGAGCATGCCTGCAAGAAAGAACTTTCCATTTCTTGTCATTCGTTCGTTCATTTCTTTCTTCATTTCTATTAGTATAGACTCATGGTTATTTTATTCAGAGAATAAATATTATAAAACAGAAGTCATTAAAATTGCTCCATTTTTTATGTATTTCACTTTTAATTTTTTTAACATTTTCAGTGATTCCATTGAGTTTACAGTTTATATCTAATTCAAATAACACTATACCACATCATGTGTAGTATAAGTTCCTTATAACAGTATTCCTAGTTCCTCCCATTCATCCCTTGTGAATTTGCGGTCATTCATTTTACGTATCCAAAAGCTATAATCACCAAGTACTTTGTTACTACTATCATTTTGAACAGTGTTATCTGTTGTATCAATTAAGAATAGGAAAAAAAAAGATTTTTTCTCCTTGTTTTTCTCTAAAGTTCTTCCTTTAATTTATGTAGATCTGTTTCTGACCCATTACCATTTTTCTTCTTTCAGATGGATATCTTTAATTATTTCTTGCCTGGGAAATCTGATGGTGACAAATTTCTTCAATTGCTATTTATTTGAGATTGTTTTCATTTCTTCTTCATTCCAAAGTGTCTGTCTCAGGTTACACTACTGTCAGCAAGTTGCTACAGCATTCTCATCACCATTTGGTCTTGTGAGTCATTTTAACTTTTTCCATTTTATTACACTGGATGTATATCAGTACATTCTTACAATTAAAAAAATATGCATTTCCACGATGACTAACGATAGCCATTTTCAGTTGTTATTGGTCATTTAAAAAATATTCCTAGTTAAATGACTGTTTTAGGCTTTCCCATGTCTTTATGGGGATGTTCCCTTTTAAATATCAATTGTGTATGTGTGTGTGTGCATTTAATCAGCATATATATTTTTTTCTCAGTTATTTTCTCATAGTCTACGGCTTGCTTCATTTTTTTTAAACATTGCCTTTAGATGATGTTGAATTATACATTTTTCTTTAATGGTTATTGATTGGTGTGCTTTGTCAAAGATTATTGTGTATGTATTCATTAGAGTTATAGCTCCGTGATTTTCTTTTTTCTTTAATGTCTTTATCAGATTTTGATTTTAAAGTTTTTCTCACTTATATGACCATGCTACAAAGAGTTTCCCTCTTTTCTACTTTCCAAAGGGTTTTGCATAAGTTTGAGCCATTTATTATATATATGCTTGATAAAATCCACACAAGTAGATCATAAAATCCACACAAGTAGGTCTAAAGTTTCTCTATGGACAAAATTTTGTTACTATATATATATATATATATATATATATATATATATATATATATATCTACACCCACACACCCCCGCACACACACACACACACACACGCATAGACATATATAGTTATTTGTGGTTTCTCTTTCACCTTGTTTCTGAGTTGGGTTTATCAAAGAATTTCCATATTTTATCAAAGATTTCAAATTTATTGGCATAAAATTATTTATGAAATCCCTTATCTTTTAATGTCTGTAATATCTTACAGTATGCAGTAACTTTTGGTGTTTTTCTTTTCTACTGAAGTGCCATTAACATACAATATTATATTAGTTTTAACAACATAATGATTCAACATTTATATACATTATGAAGTGATCACCACAATTAATCTAGTTACCCTCTGTCACCATACAAATTTTTTACAGTATTGTAAACTATATTCCCTATGCCATACCTTGCATCCCATGTCTTATTTATTTTTATAACTGAAATTCTGTACCTTTTAATCTTCCTTCCCTCTTTTTCCTGTCCCCCACCTCATTCCCTCTTACAGTCACCAGATTGTTCTCTGTATCTATGAGTCTGTTTCTGTATTATTTTGTTTGTTCATTGTTTTGATTTTTAGATTCCACATACAAGTGAAATCATACAGTACTCTTCTTTCTCTGACTAATTTCACCTACATAATTCTCTCTATGTCCATTCACACTGCTGCAAAAGGTAAAAATTTATTCTTTTTATGGCTGAGTAATATTCTAATATATATATGTTATATATAAAGATACATATATACATATATATAATATACATATTATATATATAAAGATACATAAATATACATATATATAATATATATACACATATATATCTTCTTTATCCACTTATCTATCAATGAACTCTTAGGTTACTTCCATATTCTTGCTACTTTAAATAATGCTAAAATGAATATAGACATGCATATATCTTTTAAAATTAGTATTTTCATTGTCTTTGGATACATACCCAGAAGAGCAATTGCTGGGTTGTATGGTAGTTTTGTTTTTAATTTTTTGAGAAATCTCTAAATTGTTTTCCATAGTAACTGTACCATTCCCACCAATAGCACACAAGGGCCCTCTTCTCTGCATTTTCACAAATGTTTGCTATTGTGTGTGTGTGTGTGTGTGTGTGTGTGTGTGTATGATGCTAGCCATTCTGATAGGTGTGAGATAATATCTCATTATGCTGCGTTTTTTTCTTATAAGTGGTAATTTGTGTTTCTCTCTTTTTTATTATCATTCTTGCCAGTGAAAACTCATTTTTAAAAATAGTCTTAAATAACCAATTTTTTCCTTTAACTTTTTTCCCTATTCCTTTGATATATCCTTGTATCTTTATTTTGTTTCTTATTACTTGAGTGGTATCTTTTTTCTAATTTTTTAAATTGAAATATTAGAAGGCTAATGTTAAACATCTCTATTTCTACATTAACCATTATATTAATTTCCTAGGGCTCTCATAACAAAGTGCCACTAATTGTGTGGCTTTAAAACAATATATATTTTTAGTTCTACAGTTCTGGGGGCTAAAATTCTAAAACCCAGGAGTCGGCAGGTCTGTAGTGCTTCTGAAGTCTCTGAAAGATTAGCTTGCCTTGCCTCATAAGCTCTTGGTGTCCCCAGGCATTCCTTGGCTTGTGGTAGAATAAATTCAGTTTCTACATCTATCCTCACATGGCCATCTGCTTTGTGTGTATCTCTCTCTTCTTTTTACAAAGATTCTAGTCACATGGGATTAAAGACCCAGCCTATATGTGGGAGGTTAAACAGAAATTTATGAAGAGAAAATGATCATCTTGTTTTTGGAGGAGGAATAAAGTTTGATGATGTAAAGAAGAAAGTGTTACAGTGACTTTCATCTTGAGAAGTTAAAGTAATCAATGGTATCAGAGAAAAACGATTGATTTTTGTTTGTAATGTACAAACAGAATTTAGGGCTAAAAAAATGCTCTGTGAACAATATTGTATTACCTTTAAAAAATGGTTTCAAGCACTATACATCAGGCAACACATACATCATGAATAAGCACTCTCAATAGAGATGTTGTCGTCACTTAATAAATGAGGGAATTAAACATCAGTAATATAAACATTCTGCAAAAGTCTAGTCCAGTATATTTTAGTTACAACTAAGGTGTCCTTTTGCAGTTAAACTAGTGAAAATATCATGTATTCATTATACTAGGTATAAATTTTATAACTAATCTTGACAACAAATAAATTGAAATGAAACCTACATCAATTTTTGCATCAACTTGTTTCTTTTAAAAGCTTAAAATCAGGGGTGCCTGGGTGATTCAGTCATTAAGCATCTGCCTTCCCGCCCTGGGATCAAGCCCTGCATAGGGCTCCCTGCTCAGTGGGAAGCCTGTTTCTTCCTCTCTCACTCCCCCTGCTTGTGTTCCCTCTCTCTCTCTCTCTCTGTCAAATAAATAAATAAAATGTTTAAAAATAAAATAAAATAAAAGGCAAAATTAAGCATACCAACAAATCAAGTGTGGTTATTGTGAGGGGTGAAATTTTGAATGATTTAAAATCTATAATTTCTTTTCAAAATTTTGACATATGTCTCTTTTCCAGTATTTCTTATGGTGAAAATATCCTATCTACTTATCTACTCTACCTTATCTATTTTCTTAAAGGAAATATGAATTAAGGAATACCAGTTACCAATTACTGGTTACCAATGAATGTAGATTTCTTGATATAGCTGACTTTTTCTTGAATTGATTCCATTGATTACAATGCACATCGCAACAGAAATCATATCATGAAATTTGGTTTTTATTTTCTCTATACTCAGGGCTAGGTAATTGAATGACATTAATGAAGTTTAAAATGTGGAAATTAATATCCTCATAATACTAATTTTCAATATTATTAATTTATACTGACATTGTGGTTTAAATTAAATGAACAAAGTCATAAATTCATTATAGACTATTCTCCATCTTTCATTTATTATCATTGGAGACATAAAAATTATTTGTGATGAAACTCAATAGCCAATAGTTACACTACACCAAATGTATTCCACAAAAACAGGCTTTTGCGATATTGTAGCCTCAGAGGAGAAACAATTGTAGTCTATTCTGAAAGTTCCTCATAGTGTATAAACCTACTTGATACGATGAAAGCCAAAACATTATTTGTTCATTTCATAAGTCGAGACCTACATCTTTGTAACTGAAAAATGGTGTTGGATGAAAGATTAAGTAGGTATGTGTTCCCTTGGGATTCTGTCACAGAGCTGGCATTTCTTTCTAGACCCCCCACACTATGTAAAAATATAGATTTAATAAACAAACCATTTCTGATCTCAGCAAGGAACTTAGCAGGGATTTTGTAAGTCAAACACACAGGAGCCATGCTTGACTGTGGTGGTAAAAGTAACATCTGCCTGAGAATTTTAAACAACAGGCTTTTTAAATCACTTTTAAAGCCACAGTAGGAGATGTGACAACCATAAGCAATACCTCAAGCAGACCAGGACTATGAAAGCTGGAAGAACTCAATTGCACTCAAATACTGAAATAATCCCTATCAGAGGGAAACAAGCTGAAAAACTTAAAGTTCCTGTTTATTTCTGTCTACCCATGTTTTTTTGTACCCTTTCTAATTCTTCATTAATGAATGAAAACTGACTTGAAAGAAAGAAAATAATTAATACTGAAAAAAGTTAACTTTATGCTGTAGTTACAATAGTAACTTATTTCAAAGTCAAATTTAATTCCCAAGGCAGTAATTTTACAAAGGTATGCAGGATATCAAGTAATATGTACCAATTAATGCTGGCCTGGATAATAAGGTTGTAAAAAGGAATCTTGCAGTGGAATAACAACAAAATTCTGGAAAATCAGGGTGAAAATATAACACAAAGTACCCTAGGTCTTTGAAACTGATTTAAATGCATTGTGCCTTCTCTATTGTACCTACAAAACAAGGAAAAACTTGTGAAGATCTCATATGTATTTTTACTTTATCTGTTATGTTGTACTAAACCTGTTATTGGATAATTCACAGCAATAAAAGCTTAGGGCATGGTGTAGAATCCAAAGAATAAAATAGGACTCTTTATTTTCTCTTATACATGTCAATAAAAAGAAAGAAGATCATTTTTATGTTGATATAAATAGATTGTATGTTCAGATCTCAAAACACTATCACATTTCTGTTTATTAAAAATCATACGGGTGCCTGGATGGCTCATTTGGTTGAGCATGGACTTCTGATTTCTGTTCAGGTCATGTTCTTAGGATCATGAGATCAAGACCCGCTTCAAGGTCCACCTTCAGTGGGGAGTCCACTTGAGATTCTCTCCCTCTGCCCCTCCCCCTGCCCTTTCTCTTACTCTCTAAAATAAATAAATAAATCTTTTTTTTAAAATCACAGATCAGTGAATGAAAACTGAAGAAAATTTAACAGGCTGAAGAGAAAGAAATAAAGGGGAAAAGTATTATTCAGTAAATCAAAAAAATGTAGTTAACATATTCATTCTCTTTATCTTGTTTTGTCATAAGATATTTAGTAATAACTCTGACATTCACAATCATAGCTCATTAAATCTTGCCAAAAATGACCCATACAATGGCATAAAAATAAACGTCAAAAATATTTTTATAGGAAAGAAGTCACAAGAGAGCCAGCTATGAAAACATTGCTAAAAGGTAATAGATGTGTAATACATGATAATTTAATAGATGATAATTAATAGATAATTTCTTTAAAAGCTCTCTCTATGATCAACCACCAAGCTGAGGAAATTGAAACATAGGAACAAAGTTTCACCAAAAGTGGTCAAAAACCCTTCCAAGAAATATTATGAAGTGTTTTTCTCTGTTATCTGGACAACTGTGCAGATACACAATTCCCCAACTACCTAAATGTAACACATTTAATTCATTTGCATCTTACTGAGAGTTGATTCAATGCAGAACGGTGTCATGAATATACTAGTAGCTCACTAAAAATTATTACTTCAGAATGAAGGACTACCTAAGACTAAGGAACACAACCAGTAAGTGATCATGAGATATGACTGGAAAAAAATTTGGATAGTTATGACACCAAATTCAGTAATATTGTTGCTATATCACAAATGGCAATTTAGCCACTAAAATTAAAATTTCTTTTTTTTTTTAAGATTTTACTTCTTTGACACAGAGAGAGAGATGACAAGTAGGCAGAGAGGCAGGCAGAGAGAGAGAGGAGGAAGCAGGCTCCCCGCTGAGCAGAGAGCCCGATGCGGACCTCAATCCCAGGACCCTGAGATCATGACCTGAGCCGAAGGCAAAGGCTTTAACCCACTGAGCCACCAGGTGCCCAAAATTAAAATTTCTTAAATTACTTTAATGTACTATATATCTGTGAGAAAATTTCCTAAACAATGACCTGATTAAAAAGTCAATGGAAATATATTTTCTAATTTATTTTCTTCTTCTCCATATTATTTACAGAGATCAATTCATTGATACATTGATAAATCACTAAACAATACATGTAATTAATTTATTTCTAGAGAAAAATCAACTGAAATTAAAACAAAACATCTTTTTTAAATTGTATTTTATTTTTTCAGTGTTCCAAAATTCACTGTTTATGTACCACTTCCAGTGCTCTATACAGTCCATGCCCTCCTTAATACCCACCAACAGGCTCAACCATCCCTCCACCACCCTCCCCTCTAAAACCTAGTTTCTTCCTAAGAGTCCAGAGTCTCTCATGGTTCATATCTTGCTCTGATTTCCCCCAATTCACTTTTCCTTTCCTTCTCCTAATGTCCTCCATGCTATTCCTTACGTTCCACAAGTAAGTGAAACCGTATGATAATTGACTTTCTCTGCTTGACTTATTTCACTCAGCATAATTTCCTCCAGTCTTGATACAAACAATGAGGATTCATCCTTTCTAATAGCTGAGTATATTCCATTGTATATATGGACCACATATTCTTTATCCATTTATCTGTTGAAGGGCATCTTGGCTCTTTGCACAGTTTGGCGATTGGGTACATATGGCCCTTCTTTTCATTACATCTGTATTTTGGTGGTTAATACTCAGTAGGTAATTGCAGGATGATAGGGTAGTTCTATTTTTAACTTTTTGAGGAATCTACACACTATTTTCCAAAGTGGCTACTCCAACTTACATTCTCACCAACAGTTTAAGAGAGTTATGTTTTCTCCACATACTATTCAACACTTGTTGTTTTCCTGTCCTGTTAATTTTGGCCCTTCTAACTGGTGTAAGGTGATATCTCAATGTGGTATTGTTTTGAATTCCTCTGATGGCTAATGATGATGAACATTGTTTCATGTGTCTGCTAGCCACTTGTATGTCTTCCTTGGAGAAGTGTCTGTTCATGTCTTCTGCCCATTCTTTGACATAATTATCTGTTTTTTGGGTGTTGAGTTTGAGGAGTTCTTTATAGATCTTGGATATCAGCCTGTTGTCTGTGGTGTCATTTGCAAATATCTTCTCCCATTCCATGTGTTGCCTCTTTGTTCTGTTGACTGTTTCCTTTGCTGTGCAGAATCTTTTTATCTTGATGAAGTCTCAAAAGTTCACTTTTTCTTTTTGTTTCCTTTGCCTTTGGAGACATGTCTTGAAAGAAGTTGTTGTGGCCAATGTTGAAGAGGTTACTGCCTATGTTCTCCTCTAGGATTTTGATAGATTCCTGTCTCACATTGGGATCTTTCATCCTTTTGAGTTTATCCTTGCATATGGTGTAAGAGAATGGTCAAGTTTCATTTTTCTATACATAGCTGTCCAATTTTCCCAGCACCATTTATTGAATGGTCTTTTTTCCCACTCTGTATATTTTTTCCCACTCTGTCGAAGATTATTTGACCATAGAGTTGAGGGTCCATCTCTCTACTCTCTTTCATCAGTTGATGTGTCTGTTTTTGTATCAGTACCATGCAGTCTTGGTGATCACAGGTTTGTAATGAAGCCTAAAATCAGACAACGTGATGTCCCCAGCTGTGTTTTTCTTTCAGGATTGTGTGTTCCAGTGCATGGAAAAATGCTGGTGGAATTTTGATTGGGATGGCATTGAAAGTATAGATTGCTCTGGCAATGTAGACACTTTAACAATGCTTATTCTTCTGATCCATGAACATGGAATGCTTTTCCATCTTTTTCTGTCTTCTTCAATTTCTTTCATGACTGTTCTGTAGTTCCTTGAGTACAGATCCTTTACCTGTTTGGTTAGGTTTATTCCAAGATATCTTACGGTTCTTGGTGCTATAGTAAATGGAATCGATCCTCTAATTTCCCTTTCTATAGTTTCATTGTTAGTGTTTAGAAAGCAATTGATTTCTGGCATTGATTTTGTACATTACTGAATTATTGCATGAGTTCTAGTAATTTGGGGATGGAGTCTTCTGGGTTTTCCATATAAAGTGTCATGGCATCTGTGAAATGAGAGAGTTTGACTTCTTCTTTGCCAGTTTGAATACGTTACATTTNAAGTGTCATGGCATCTGTGAAATGAGAGAGTTTGACTTCTTCTTTGCCAGTTTGAATACGTTTCATTTTTGTTGTTGTTGTCTGATTGCTGTTGCTAGGACTTCTAGTACTAAGTTGAACAACAGTGGTGAGAGTGGGCATCCTTGTCGTGTTCCTGATCTCAATGGGAAGGCAGACAGCTTTTCCCCATGGAGAATGATATTCGCTGTGGGTTTTTCATAGATGGATTTTACAAAGTCGAGGAACGTTCCTCCTATCCCTATACTTTGAAGATTTTTAATCAGGAAAGGATGCTGTATTTTGTCAAATGTTTTTTTCTGCATCAAATGAGAGGATCACGTGGTTCTTTTCTCTTCTCTTTTTGATTTGTTCTATCACATTGATTGATTTATGAATGTAGAACCACACTTGGACCCCAGGGATAAATCCCACCTGGTCGTGGTGGGTAATCGTTTTAATGTACTGTTGGATCCTCTTACCTAGGATCCTGTTGAGAATCTTAGCATCCATATTCATCAGGAAAATTGGTCTGAAATTGTCCTTTTTCATGGAGTCTTTGCCTGGTTTGGGGATCAAGGTAATGCTCGCTTCATAGGAAGAGTCTGGAAGTTTTCCTTCTGTTTCTATTTTTTGAAACAGCTTCAGGAGAATAGGTATTATTTCTTCTTTGAATGGTAGAATTCCCCAGGGATTCTGTGAGGTCCTGGGCTCTTTGTTTTGGGGAGGTTTTTGACCATTGTTTCAATCTCTTTACTAGATATTGGTCTCTTCAGGTTGTCAATTTCTTCCTGTTTCAGACTTGGAAGTTTATAGATTTCCAGGAATGCATCCATTTCTTCTAGGTTACTTACGCTATTGGCATATAACTGTTGATAATAATTTCTGATGATGGTTTCTATTTCCTTGGTGTTAGTCATGATCTCTCCCCTTTCATTCATAATTTTATTAATTTGAATCCCCTCTCTTTTCTTTTGGATTAGTTTGGCCAGTGGTTTATTGATCTTATTAAGTCTTTCAAAGAACCAGCTTCTACTTTCGTTGATATGTTCTACGGTATCTCTAGTTTCTAACTCATTGATCTCTGCTCTAATCTGAATTATTTCCCTTCTTGTGCATGGGATTGTCTTAATTTGTTATTGATTTTCCAGTTCTTTAAGGTGTAAAAAGAGTTGGTGTATTTGGCATTTTTCAATTTTTTTGAGGGAAGCTTGGATGGCTATGTACTTCTCCCTTAGGGCTGCCTTTGCCATATCCCATAGGTTTTGGACCGATGTGTCTTCATTCTTATTGGTTCCCATGGACTGTTTAAGTTCTTCCTTGATTTCCTGGTTGATCCAAACATTCTTGAGCAAGATGGTCTTTATCTTCCAAGTCTTTGAACTCCTTCCAAACTTTTTCTTATGGTTGAGTTCCAGTTTCAAAGGCATTGTGGTCTGAGACTATGCAGGGAATAATCTCAGTCTTTTGGTATCGGTAGAGCCCTGAATTTTCACCCAGTATGTGGTCTTTTCTGGAGAAAGTTCTATGTGCACTTGAGAAGAATGAGTATTCTGTTGTTTTAGAGTGGGATGTTCTGTATATATCTATGAGGTCCATCTGGACCAATGTGTCATTTAAAGCTCCTGTTTATTTGTTGATTTTCTGCTTAGATGATCTGTCTATTGCTGAGAGTGTCATGTTAAGATCCCTTACAATTAGTGTATTCTTATCAATGTGACTCTATTTTGATTAACAGTTGGCTTATGTAGTTGGCTGCTCCCATGTTGAGGGCATGAACATTTACAATTGTTAGATCTTCTTGTTGGGAAGACCGTTTAAGAATGATGTAGTGTCCTTCTGGATCTCTGACTACAGTCTTTAGCTTAAAATTGAATTTATCTGATATGAGAATCTCTACCCCAGTTTTCTTTTGAGGCCCATTGCCATGAAAGATTGTTCTCTATCCCTTCGCTTTCAGTCTGGATGTATCTTTAGGTTCAAAATGTGTCTCTTGTAGACAGCATATGGACAGGTCCTGTCAATTTATCCAGTCTGCAACCCCGTGCCCTTTTGTGGGAACATTTAGGCCATTCACGTTGAGTGATTATTGAAAGATAAGGTTTTATTGACATCACGTTGCCCGTGAAGTCCTTGTTTCTATAGACTGTCTCTGTAAATTTCTGTTCTATGTCACTCTTGGGTTCTTTCTTCTTTTATAGAACCTACCCACCCCTTATTATTTCTTGTAGTGCTGGCTTGGTGGTCCCATAATCTTTTAAACTTTGCCAGTCTTGGAAACTCTCTCTCTCCATCCATTCTGACTGTGAGCCTTGCTGGATAAAATATTCTTGACTGCATGTTCTTCTCATTTAGTGCCCTGAATATGTCTTGCTAGCCCCTCCGGGATTGCCAGGTTTCTGTGGACAGGTCTGACAATATTCTGATGATCCTCCCTCTGTACATAAGGAATCTCTTCCCCATAACTTCCCTTAAGACATCTTCTCTGAATTTATGACTCATGAATGTCACAATCACATGCCTGGAGGTCTTTCTACCCTCGTTGATCTTGGGGCATGTCCTCTCTGCTTCTAGGACACGGACACTTGTTCCGTTCCCCTCAGATTAGGGAAATTTTCATCTAGGATTTGTTCAACTATAACTTCTAGTCCTCTTTCTCTCTCCACCCCCTCAGGGATCCCAATATTTCTGACATTGGAATGTTTCATGGCATCATTTATATCCCTCATTCTGTTTTCATGGCTTCTAAGCTGTTTGTTCCAGGCCTCCTCCTGATCCTTCTTTTCTGTCAGTTTGTCTTCTAGATCACTAATTCGACCTTCTGCCCCATTTGCCCTTAGCTGTTAGAATATTTAGATTAGGTTGGATCTCATTGATACCATTTTTAAGTTCTGCCAGATCAGCTCTCACGTCCACCCTTAGAGATTCTATGTTGCCACTAATGGTCTTCTCCAACCGAGCCATTGCCTGGATAATTGTTACCCTGAATTCTATTTCTGACATATTGTTTATGTCTATATCTAATAGTTGTGTGGCAGAGGTCACAGTCTCTGAATTTTTTCCTCTGTTGGGTGTTCCTTCTCCTAGTCATTTTGGTGAGAGTTGGTTGAGGGGACACATAGCTGAATGTATCAAACAAAATCCAGGCAAGGTGCACCTTGGAAAGTTTTGGAGCAATTAGAAGTCACCACCAAAAAGAAAGAAAAAAGAGAGAGAAGAAGAGAGAAAAAAGAAAGAAAGAAAGGAAAAACCCAGTCAAAATGAGCCCCAAAAGTAAGATTTATAGGGTACAAAAACAAAAAGAAACAAACAAAAAAAAACTGACAAAAGTAAGAGTTAAAAAAAAAAAAAGAGCAGCCAAAATGGACCCCAAGAATAAGGTTTATATAGTACAAAAACAACAGCCAATACACAGAAATACTGACAAAAGAATAAGATGGGAAGGTGGTTGTAAACCGTTGATGTGGGCAAGGAAGGTTATTTTGGTTCTTCCTGAGTGTATCTTGTTGTCTTTGTTAAAAGACTCAACTTTCCAGAGAAACAAGGAAATTAAAACTTGTTTATATGTAGGGATAGTATTGAATAGGCAAAAAAGACTACCTTGTGTCTTATACCTACATGTATATTTAAAAAAAGAAAAAGAAATAGGAACAAAGTTATGTGCATGAAAAAATTTCAAGTTAAAAAGTTATTATGAAAAAAATTATTATGAAAAATGTTGTATTAAACATCTAGTTTTAATGGCAAGTAGGTTAAAAAATAAAAGAACAAGAATTGTCAGAAGGAATTAAAAAAAGAGACTGAAAAGAAAAGTTGTGTCTATGAAATATACAATTTTTGGGGCAATACTGGAAGCTTAATATATTGTTTTCCCCTGATGTTGGGGTTTTACAGTTTTATTGGGCCCTGTGGTTATTGTCCTCTTGATTTGGGGCTTGTCTTCTTGTTGAGGGGACTGCCTCATTGTTTTTCAGTCAATCTTGCTTGGACTGAGTCACCCTGTCCCCTCTGAAGAGGCTGGACTTTGTGGAAACCGGTTTTTCAGGCTTTTGTTCTGTGGAGGTTTTTGTTTTTTGGTGGTTTTTTGAGGCTTTTTGGAGGGTCTGCACAAAGCAAAGTCTCTGCACACAGACCTCAGCCTCAGAGTAAAGCCTCAGTCTGATTCCCTCCGGATGGTCCAGAACCCACAGACTCCCCCTCTCCAAACTCCGCTGAACACTGTGATGTCTCACAGGTGGTGCACACTCCCAGCCACGGTTTCAGTGGTCACCTGAGGTACCTGCTTGCCTCTCCATCCCCAGGCCACCAAAATTGCAAGCTATACTGGTCAGAGTGAGCCTGAACCCAGTACCTGCCATTTCTGGGACTACTGTCTGCAGCCCATGTCCACACAGCGTGTGCTCAGGCACAGCAGTGGCAAAGGTCATGGAAGGCTCTGGGCCCAGGGACCAGTGGCTGGAGCCTGCCCTGGGCTCTCTCAGGAATGGGCAGGGATACGCCCAGCCCTAGCAGTGATGCAAGCAGCAGAAAGCCATGAGCTATGGACCACTGACTTGCCCCTGCTGGACTCCCTCAGGTGTGGGTGTGTGCTGGCTCGGACTGCCCTGGCACAATGGATTTAGGCCCAAACCCATGGCTGCCTGATCCCCCCAATTGCCCCTTAAGACCCTTTGTACTTTTTTAGTGCTGTTAAGCAGTCCCCAAATTAATGCTGGTCCCCAAGCACAGGGCATTTTCGTATTGGGGTATGACTTTCCAATGGGTCACTTCTGGTGGCTCCCCTCCCTGTTCTGTTTATCTGAAATCAATCTGAGCACTCCCATTCCACCGTACCTCTCCATTGATGATCTTCTGCCCCTGTAGAGATCCAGAAGTGTATAATCTTATGTCTCAGGCTGATTTCCTGCATGTTCAGAGTATTCTGGTAGATATTTTGTTCAATTCAGGGGACCCACTGAAACAAGGTCCCCTACTCCTCTGCCATCTTGCCCCTCCCTCCTAAAACAAAACATCTTGAGGAAATAGGGAAATTTCCACTCCTATGAATTTATAGAAGCACTCTTAAATTTTAAAATTTCCAGCTATATATAAAATCAGAATACTTTTGTGTCTATCCAGTAATCAATAGCCATGTATTTCATATTCAACAGACAACTCTTTCTTACTAAATTCTGATAAAATAAAATCCAGATGCAATGAAACAAAGTAGTCATTTATCTTCGTACCTTGAACTTGTTAGAGATGCTTTTAGATGAGGTTAGTATCTTTTCAGAGAAATTAACTTTGTTCTTGTACATACGTTATCCTCTAAAGATTGCAACATTTTATAAAACATGATTGATTTAAAACTTGTTGATTAGGTAGAAAAAGGTGAGGAAAAACTACAACTTGTGAATCATTTCATGGTTGTAAATAAACCCTGCTGACTTTACAAAGTACTAAAAAGTTGTAAAGAATATTTATTTGAAAATATTTTCTTCTGAAATATAAAACATAAACATGAAACAATAGTTGTCCTTTCTTCTACTAGTCTGAAAATTTCAAAGTTATTTAAAGCATATCTAACTGTCTGAGAATGCAGGAATCATAACATGATTCTGGGTACCTTATAACCACAACTAGTGATGTAATATTTGGCAACAAATAACACCTGCATTTTTATAGAATACAAATATATTTATACATTTTTCTTGCTCCCTCTCTCTGTTTCTACCTCTATTCTTTTCTACATCTAGAGTATGTGTACATCTAAAAGAACTAATGATTTCTAATAGAAACAGACATATTCTAATCATCATTTCCATTACATGCTGATTCTCTCAAAAATTAAATATGCTATCAAAACTCCAAGAAGAGCAGCAACTATAATTCAGATTAAAAGAAAGAATGTAAAATGTGTTGTTGGATAACTTCTCCTAAATAACCATTTGCATAATTACCTCTTTAACAAATATTCATAAAAACCTATGAAGAGAAAACTGTTAGTTACCAATTCAGGTTTATGAATAACTTTCCTTTTTAGGCTGGGCATGAGAAATGATGCAACAATTTATTTAAGAAAAAAATAATGTTTGTTGACTCCATCTTTGTGTAAGATTATTAATTAAATAAATACTTAATTTAACATGTTTTGAAACATTGTTTAGGCCCTTATATGGATATTTGACTATGTGACGATCAAAAATAGTAGTTGGGTCAAAATTAGTATTTTTTTAAGAAATTATTATGAGTTTTCCTTTATTCAAAAGAATTTCCATACAAAAGTTGAATATATAAAATGGTTGCTAATTTATCATAGAAAGCACAATGACACCACTGTATTCACACTATATATTTAACATCTTGTCCTGCTCCTTAAATTTAAATTCTGTTAGAAAGGTTAATTTTGAAGATACAGAATCACATCCACTATGAAGAAGTGAGAAGAGCATGCTGTGCACACGTAAAAGCAGACCATTTGTTTTAATCTGATGGCTGACAGAATTCCTAAGAAGAAGTGGAATTATTCTATATTTTGAAATGGACTGAATTTGGATGGTGAAATAATATGTAGAAGACATGACACATACCTGATAGCTCATGAATATTTGTTAACATGTCTCAAAATGACTTTGAAAGTGATATTACTATCTTATCAATATATTGCCTGTGAGGGTCAAGACAGTACACTCTTTGTTATTAGATCACAATAGTGTTAAAATTATTTTTGGCTTATATTATACTTGTAGACTCTGACATATAATAGAGGGATGTGGAAGAAAGTTGGCCCTTACAAAATATCACTTTTAGTACAACAAAAGGAATTTGAAGGAAAATGTTGCCAGGTAGAAAACCCACAATAATGGATAAAATTGAATTCCATGAATCACTTTTATTCAAATCACTATCAAACAGATTTGTTGAGAATGGTGAAACAAAACACAGGTTTGGTATTAAAAGCTATAAGTACTTTGAGGATGAACCAGAATTAGTGGTTCAAGTAAACCTCAACTTCATATACAGCCTCTTTGCACTTGATATGTTTCCATATCAAGAAACACTAGAAACACTGTAGTAAACACTTCAAGTTCATTGCATGTGTCTTTCTAGAAACCCTATAGTAAACACTTTAAGTTCATTACATGTAACTTTCTCTTTTTAATATTTTAATTTGTTATTGGGTAAAGTATTAATTTTTAACTTTGCATCACATTTTGATTTTATTTTCAAAAATTTTTTGAAAGCATTATTTTTTATGCTGCTACTTGGGTGGTGTAGTCTTCAGAAGATCATTTCCATGTGCAAATATTATATAACATCAAAGGCTATGAATTTATGAGCTTTTACTTTCTGCCAACATTTGGTGAAAAATTCCAATTAGAGATTAAGTAGGCAACCCCCAAAATACTTTTGTTATTATTATTATATAAGTTTCAGGTGTACAGCTTTATAATTCGCCATCTGTATACATTACATAAGTGATGATTACCACAGTTCTAGTTACCATCAATCACCATACAGTTGGCTCCCTTCAACCACTGTGCCCACCCTTCAAACTGCTTTCCCTCTGCTAACCACTAGTCTGTTCTCTCTATCCATGAATTTTTGTTTTATTTTGTTTTAGGTTTCCCTGTATGACTGAAATCAATGGTATTTGCTTGATTTACTGTGATTAGGATAATATCCTCAAGGTCCATTGATGTTGCAAATAGCAAGATTTTATTTTTTTATCGTGAAATAGTATTCCATTGTATAAATATATCACACTTTCTTCATCCATTTATCTACTGATGGACATTTAGGTTGTTTCCCTATCTCAGCTATTGTAAATAATGTTGCAGTAAATACAGAATGCAGATGTCTTTCTGAATAATGTTTTATATTTTTTGGACAGATAACCAGAGGTGAAATAGTTGGGTTATATGGTAGTTCTAGTCCTAATATTTTGAGGAATCTCCATACTATTTTCAATAGGGCTGTACCAATTTACAATCCCACCAACAGTTTATGAAAATTTCCTTTTCTCCACATTGTCTGAAACACTTATTTCTTGTCTTTCTGATGATAACCTTTGTAACAGGTGTTAGGTGATATCTCATTGTGGTTTTGATTTGCATTTTCCTAATAGTTACGTTGAGCATCTTTTAATTTGCCTGTTGGCCATCAGTACGTGTTCTTTGGAGAAATATCTATTCAGATTCTTTGCCCATTTTTCAATTGAGTTGTTTGCCTTTTTGTTGTTGAGTTGCATGAGTTCTTTATATATTTTGGATATTAAGCTCTTATCAGCTATGTGGTCTGAAAATATCTTCCCCCATTTAATAGGTTGTCTTTTCATTTTGATGACAGTTTTCTTAGCTGTGCAGAAAGTTTTTAGTTTGATGTAGTTCTGTTTGCTTATTTTTACTTCTGTTCCCCTTGCCTTTGGTGTCAAGTCCACACACATACCACTAAGATCAATGTCAGGAAGCTTACTGCTTATCTTTCTTCCAGTATTTTGTGGCTTTAGATCTTACATTCAAGTCTTTATTTTGAGTTTATTTTTGTCATTGGTGTAAGATAGTGGTCTAGTTTTATTCTTTGGCATGTGGCTGACCAATTTCTCTAACACCACATATTGAAAAGACTATCTTTCTTCATTGTACGTTTTTGACTCCTTTGTCATGGATTAATTATCTATATATGTGTGAATTTATTTGTGGGTTTTCATTTCTGTTCTTTTGATCTATGGGCCTTTTTTTTTTGTACCAATATCGTTCTATTTTGATTGCTATAGTTTGCAGTATAGTTTGAAATCAGGAAGCATGATGCCTCCAGGTTTAATATTCTTTCTGAAAATTGTTTTGGCTATTTTGGATCTTTTGTCTTTCTATACAAATATTAAAACTATTTGTTCTAGTTCTGTGACGTATACATTGGAATTTTGACAGGTGTTTCTTTGAATCTGGAGATTGCTTTGGCTACTATGGTCATTCTCGCAATATTAATTCTTCCAATCACAGAGGATGGAATATCTTCCCACTTATTTGTGTTGTCTTCAGTTTCTTTCATCAGTATCTTATAATGTTCAGTGCACAGGTCTTTCACCTCCTCGGTTAAATTTAAGCCCAGGTATTTTATTCTTTTTAATACAATATATTGATTATGCTACACTTTAATCTGTTGTATCCATGTTCACTTATTAACATTTACAATTATCCTAAGTTTCCATTTGACATTGTCACAAAGAGATAAGGATAAGAAAGAACCCAAATAGATTTATGGGGGGCCAGTTTTGAAGGAAAACCAGGAATGTACCTAAAGGTGAAATTGCTGGCTGGGGGTCAAAGGCTTAATGAGTTTGAAAATCAGTAATAACAGTTGGGAACTAGGCTATCGATATGACCAATTTATTTAAAGTATAGTAAATGAGACTTTTAAAACTTGAGAATACAAAAAGATAAATGTGAGTGACCTTTGTCTTTGAATAATTTCCTATCTAAATGTGTGTTGAACTTTCAAGAATGACAAGGTGTGGTAGGTGGACACAAGGAAGAAAAATATGCAAACCAATGTTGCCAAAATTCACCACCTTCCCAGTTTACCCCCACTGTATTCTTCAGCATTGTTGGCTCTGTTAAAATTATCTTAATTTAGAAAAGAGTAGTTAAAAAAAATAGTGTTCTTAAAGAATTAAAATGAAGGAAAAAAGAGAGAGAGAGAGGCATAACAACAACAAAAACACAGGACAAATAAAGTATTTTAATTAGAAGAATTGCCTTTGGAATATTTCAGGAAAAAAATACCTCTCTATGATCTCAAAGTAAGCAGTATATGAATTATTTTAAAGAGCTCAAAAATTGAGACATGATTAATGAAAGAAGAGATAATTACTCCTCCAAAAGGGATTAAAAATGAGTGAATGTAACTTGTAGACAATTGTGATCAAATCAAGTCATTTCAAAAAATAATGCCGCTTTAGAGGGAAAAAAAGATACTGTTGAAAATGAGTTGGGGCATAGACAAGAAAAGTCACATTTAGTGCAGTAGAAAAGAACTTAAGAAATAAAACCACAATTATGATAGATCTAAAAGTTAAAGGAAATCTAATCTATATAATTGGAATTCTAAATAAGAGAACAGAGATTTGAAAAAAATCTATGTGATAAAAATAATTGCTTTCTTAAATAAGGAATGGAATGTATAAATCAGAATGCATACTTTGTGCTAGGAAAATTCACTAACAAATAATCCTCACACATTTGTTTCTTGATAAATATGAATTTAAGGCAAAATCAACAAGAAAATCTTCATTCAAGATGTAAAAAATACCTAAGGGAGAGGGAAATAAGGTTAATTTCCTTCACAGAGCTTTCTTCACTGATAGAAGAAGGTGCAACTATGTCTTTAAGTTTTGGGGGAGAAGAAATATAAGTGTTTTGTGTCCTCAAACATGTAAGAACTTATAGATTATAGCTTAACAAGTTAGTTTTTGGAAAAACTATTACAACAATGAAGAGTTATTAGCCAATGAAAAATGAATAAAAGTAAACAACTCAGGAATGGAAACATAAATTTTTTTAAGGTGGTGAGCACAGAATATCACTAATTAAACTAAAGATTCAACAATGGAGGATGTTATTAAATTAATAAAATAATTTTGGAAATGCTAAAAATCTTTTGAAAAAGATAAATTCAGAATAAGGATGATAAGTAAAGGTATATTAAAATATAGGTGTTTAAAATTTCTATTTTCCAAATGAAGAGTTATTGTTTATTAGCTAAAATGGATAAATTAGGACATATAATTTTTAAGTATACAATTGATGGTTGTGAAGAATAGAGACTATCATATGTGTATCTTCTAAAACCAGATATTAACAAAAGAAACAGAGCTTTCAGCAAAATGTAGAAAACAAGCAACAATAATAAAGGATCAAATGTAACTTAAAATAAGTTGACAAAACTAAAAATAATACTAAATTACATTTTTATAAGGTAAAGTTAAATATATGTATTAAAAATGATGTGTGACAAACCTACAATAGTTTGGTGATTGGTATGTGAATGTTCACTGCAAAATTCTTAAGACTTTCCTATATGTTTGATAATTTTCATAGTAAAATGTTTAGAAAATCTACTTCATCTATTAAACAAAAAAAAGTGAGTTAAATGAAATATGTAAACATTTGGAATAAAAATAGAAGACTAGAAGAAACCATGATAAATTACAAAAAAAGGTAAGATTTTTTTCTTGCAGGTACAGAACACAGAAGCCATTCAAGAAGTTTGAAGAATTGTTACTTTAATTAAAACAAAAACAGTCATGGAAAAATAAATGATAGAGCCAATTTTTGAAAAAAGTGATATTGACAAAACATGAGAAATCACTAACATGGTTATGAAATATTATTTTACAAATCAATAAGCAGAAAGACCACAATTCTAGAATCAATCATCAGAAGAGCAGATATTTCACAACACATAAAAATGCCTATAAACAGAAATTCCCAATCTCACTCAAATATGAAGAATTACAAATAAAGTCCAGCTAGAAACATTAGCTTCCATATCAGCTTAGTAAAGTTTAAAAAGTGTTATGATGTCTGTTTTTGGCCAAGGCAAAGAGCAACAGGCAGTGTCATACATTGTTGAGAGAATATAAAGGGTTGTATCCACTTTGGCAGGAAATTTGGCAGGATCTGCTCAACATAAACTTGTGTAAGCTCTTAGACTCACAAATTCCATTTCTAGGAGTTTACACTAGGAAAATATTAACACAATGTGTAATGATAGGCAAAGGTATTTGTTGTAGCAGTGTTTATAAGAGCCAATTAGAACAATTTAATTTTCTACCAAAAGAAGATAGGTTAAATATCTTGAACCTAAATAATGTGCAATTAGAAAAATAATGAATTAGATCTCATGTGGTAATATCCATAGAAGATATTATAAAGGAAAAAACAAAGCACTTAACAGAGCAATCCTAATGAACAAAATGTGATCCCGGTTTTGGGGAAAAGAAAGCAAATATAACCCTAGAATAGTCATAAAATAATCCAAGAAGGATATAGAAAAATGACATTAAGATTGGACTTTGGACATATAAAAGAGATGAAATTTTAGTTTTTACTATATGTCCCAGAGTTGAGTCCAGACCTATTTTTTTAATGAAGTTTCCCAGATAATTTGCTTATACTAGTGATTAAGATCAGTAGCATCTGTCAGTAGCATTGAACAGTCTGTACACAGAAGATTTAGAAATCATTCAACATGATAAGTCAGGGTTACAAGAAAAATTGTGTGCCACATCATAATAGTTGTCTGTAATAAGCAACTGTTCTGGGAATGGGAATGTGGTAAACTAGTCAGATTTCAAAGAACAAGAAAGGCAAATATGAGTATGTCAGGACATTAAGTGGCTGGCCCAGATATGAGCTAAAAATAGCTGCTCACAAGTAAATCTAGTGAAAGAACATTGTTCCACTTTCTGCTGGTTATAAGTGGAGCCAGCTTGCTTTCTAATTAGGACAATACCTTTGTTAGTGTAGGCAAGAGATAATTACATCTAAGGGAACTGTGTCAGTGGATATGTTCTCATATCACTAATTCTAATCATATCTGAGGCAAAAGTAGTAAGACATTATAGTTATGAGTGTGTGTTTACAGTGATCAATAATTTTTAGTCCAGAGTCTTTTAACCTGAAATACTGGTTAATGTAAAATTTTGATAGCATATTTTTCAGTCTAGTCCTCAAATGAATCAGACATTTACCTAACAACTGCAGCAAGGATCCTACTGTTCTCGCCAAGTGACTGACTGCCTCACTGTGTATACATGCTGACAAAGAAAGCACATTGCCTTACTGTGATTTATCCACACTCACCCCTATAGATATAACCAACTGGTAAATGTAATTGTTGTTGAGAATAGGCATGAGAAGTTTATCATTAACTATAACATTTCTTTATTAAACCAAAATGGTACTTTTTCATACATAAAATAACGGAACATTTTAATTATGATGAAGATATACAGACTTGTTTTGATAAACACTTTACTAAGGTGTGTCATCAAAATGGACATTTGTGGGCGCCTGGGTGGCTCAGTGGGTTAAAGCCTCTGCTTTCGGCTCAGGTCATGATCTCAGCGTCCTGGGATCGAGGCCCGCATCGGGCTCTCTGCTCAGCAGGGAGCCTGCTTCCTCCTCTCCTTGTCTCTCTGCCTGCCTCTCTGCCTACTTGTGATCTCTCTCTCTCTGTGTCAAACAAATAAATAAAATCTTTAAAAAAAAAAAAATGGACGTTTGTGTTTACATTCTGTTTCCACAAATTTAAGTCATAAAATGTGTTGACTGAGTAAGGTCTTGTGTCCTTTTTGAATAATTAAGTATGAACCCAGCAGGTAAATGTCACATCTAAACCTAGCAGAATATTTAAAACATGTCCAGCCAATTATGAACCATCATAAGGAAGAATTAGAATCTTGTCCACAATTTGGACTTCATACTGGGGGGAAAAATGATATAAAACACTGTAAAAATGTAAAAAAAAAAAAAGCAGACCTGAGGCCAAAGCCCAGGAATTTAAAAGAAACTGATTTCAAATTCAGTATAAATGGAAATATCTCCTACCTTGATCCTGATTCACACCCTACTTATTTCCCATCAATGAGGAGAGTTCTTATGCAAGCCTAGGAAAGATAGGTACATGATAAGCTGATGAAACATTGTCTCTAGAGACTCCAATTCCTTTTATGTGGATTCTCCTTTGGAAAAGCTGAACAGTAGAAAGGGAAGAATTTTCTCTCTTCTTTAGGAAGAGAGCAGTAGAAATGACTGGGGCTGCAGTTCTAGATAGCTATATTTGAGAGTGCAAAAATGCCCTTCAGTTGTGGGATATAAATTTTAATTAGTGTCCCTTTCCCCAGCACATGGCTTGAGTAAATATTTTTTTTCATTTGGAAAAGGAAAAGGGAACAAAAACAAAGAGAAATAGAACAAAAGAAAGAGAGGAGCTTAGGAGCACACAACAACCAACCAGATATGAAAGAGTATCTCTAATTAATTGAGAAGACTACTGCTGTCCAATCAGCTCCTAAAAGGACAAAAAGAAGCCAATAGGTAGAAGCTATTAATTACCAGGCCTAAGCTAATGGAATTGATATTCAGGATTTATTCTCATGATAAACAAAAATCACGTAAGCATGATAGTGTAATATTGTCTACATTTTCATCAAATTATTAAATTTCCTCTGATAAGAGGATGTTATTACTGATCCTTGATTTGATTCAATTTTATTTTGTGTTACATGAATAGGACCATTTTCAGGAACTTAAGATTCTTTTTAGGATCTTTTTCTTTTCTCTTTTTTTTAAATTTTATATTATTTTTTCAGTGTTCCAAGATTCATTGTTTATGCACCACACCCAGTGCTCATGCAATACATGCCCTTCTTAATACCCACCACCAGGCTCACCCATCCCCCCACCCACCTCCCATGTAAAACCCTCTGTTTGTTTCTCAGTGTCCACAGTCTCCTATGGATCATCTCCCACTCTGATTTCCCCCAATTCACTTTTCCTTTCCTTCTCCTAATGCCCTCCAGGATATTCCTTATGTTTCACGTGTAAGTGAAACCGTATGATAATTAACTTTCTCTGTTTGACTTATTTCACTCAGCATAATCTCCTCCAGACCAGTCCATGTTGAAACAAAAGTTGGAAATTCATCTTTTCTAATGGCTAATATTCCATTGTATATATGGATCACATCTTCCTTATCCATTTATCTGTTGAAGGGCATCTTGGCTTTTTGCAAAATTTGATGATTGAGGACATTGTTGCTATGAACATTGGGGTACATATGGCCCTTCTTTTCATTACATCAGTATCTTTGGGGTAAATAACCAGTAGTGAAATTATATGGTCATAGGGTAGCACTATTTTTAATTTTTTGAGGAATCCCCACACTGTTTTCCAAAGTGGCTACACCAACTTACATTCTCACCAACAGTTTAAGAGAATTCTGCTTTCTCCACATACTATCCAACACTTGTTGTTTTCCTGTCATGTTAATTTTGGCCATTCTAACTGGTGTAAGGTGGTATCTCAATGTGGTATTGTTTTGAATTCCTCTGATGGCTAATGATGATGAACATTGTTTCATGTGTCTGCTAGCTACTCATATGTCTTCTTTGAAGAAGTGACTGTTCATGTCTTCTGCCCATTCTTTGACATAATTATCTGTTATTTGGGTGTTGAGATTGAGGAGTTCTTTATAGATCTTGGTTATCAGCCTGTTATCTGTAGTGTCATTTGCAAATATCTTCTTCCATTCCATGTGTTGCCTCTTTGTTTTGTTGACTGTTTCTTTGCTGTGCAGAATCTTTTTATCTTGATGAAGTCTCAAAAGTTCACTTTTTCTTTTTGTTTCCTTTGCCTTTGGAGACATGTCTTGAAAGTAGTTGTTGTGGCCAATGTCGAAGAGGTTACTGCCTATGTTCTCCTCTAAGATTTTGATAGATTCCTGTCTCACATTGGGATCTTTCATCCTTTTGAGTTTATCCTTGCATATGGTGTAAGAGAATGGTCAAGTTTCATTTTTCTATACATAGCTGTCCAATTTTCCCAGCACCATTTATTGAATGGTCTTTTTTCCCACTCTGTATACTTTTTCCCACTCTGTCGAAGATTATTTGACCATAGAGTTGAGGGTCCATATCTGGGCTCTCTACTCTCTTCGATCAGTCGATGTGTCTGTTTTTGTGCCAGTACCATGCAGTCTTGGTGATCACAGGTTTGTAATGAAGGCTAAAATCAGCAATGTGATGTAACCAGCTTTGTTTTTCTTTCAGGATTGTGTGTTCCAATGCGTGGAAAAATGCTGGTGGAATTTTGATTGGGATGGCATTGAAAGTATAGATTGCTCTGGCAGTGTAGACACCTTAACAATGCTTATTCTTCTGATCCATGAACATGGAATGCTTTTCCATCTTTTTCTGTCTTCTTCAATTTCTTTCATGACTGTTCTGTAGTTCCTTGAGTACAGATCCTTTACCTGTTTGGTTAGGTTTATTCCAAGATATCTTATGGTTCTTGGTGCTATAGTAAATGGAATCGATCCTCTAATTTCCCGTTCTATAGTTTCATTGTCAGTGTTTAGAAAGCAACTGATTTCTGGCATTGATTTTGTACATTACTGAATTATTGCATGAGTTCTAGTAATTTGGGGATGGAGTCTTCTGGGTTTTCCATATAAAGTGTCATGGCATCTGTGAAATGAAAGAGCTTGACTTCTTCTTTGCCACTTTGAATACCTTTCATTTGTTGTTGTTGTTGTTGTTGTTGTTCTCTGATTGCTGTTGCTAGGACTTCTAGTACTAAATTGAACAACAGTGGTGAGAGTGGGCATCCTTGTCGTGTTCCTGATCTCAATGGGAAGGCAGACAGCTTTTCCCCATTGAGAATGATATTCGCTGTGGGTTTTTCATAGATGGATTTTACAAAGTCGAGGAATGTTCCTTCTATCCCTATACTTTGAAGATTTTTAATCAGGAAAGGATGCTGTATTTTGTCAAATGCTTTTTCTGCATCAAATGAGAGGATCACGTGGTTCTTTTCTCTTCTCTTTTTGATTTGTTCTATCACATTGATTGATTTATGAATGTAGAACCACACTTGGACCCCAGGGATAAATCCCACCTGGTCGTGGTGGGTAATCGTTTTAATGTACTGTTGGATCCTCTTACCTAGGATCCTGTTGAGAATCTTGGCATCCATATTCATCAGGAAAATTGGTCTGAAATTGTCCTTTTTCATGGAGTCTTTGCCTGGTTTGGGGATCAAGGTAATGCTCGCTTCATAGGAAGAGTCTGGAAGTTTTCCTTCTGTTTCTATTTTTTGAAACAGCTTCAGGAGAATAGGTATTATTTCTTCTTTGAATGGTAGAATTCCCCAGGGATTCTGTGAGGTCCTGGGCTCTTTGTTTTGGGGAGGTTTTTGACCATTGTTTCAATCTCTTTACTAGATATTGGTCTATTCAAGTTGTCAATTTCTTCCTGTTTCAGACTTGGAAGTTTATAGATTTCCAGGAATGCATCCATTTCTTCTAGGTTACTTACCCTATTGGCATATAACTGTTGATAATAATTTCTGATGATGGTTTCTATTTCCTTGGTGTTAGTCATGATCTCTCCCCTTTCATTCATAATTTTATTAATTTGAATCCCCTCTCTTTTCTTTTGGATTAGTTTGGCCAGTGGTTTATTGATCTTATTAAGTCTTTCAAAGAACCAGCTTCTACTTTCGTTGATATGTTCTACGGTATCTCTAGTTTCTAACTCATTGATCTCTGCTCTAATCTGAATTATTTCCCTTCTTGTGCATGGGATTGTCTTAATTTGTTATTGATTTTCCAGTTCTTTAAGGTGTAAAAAGAGTTGGTGTATTTGGCATTTTTCAATTTTTTTGAGGGAAGCTTGGATGGCTATGTACTTCTCCCTTAGGGCTGCCTTTGCCATATCCCATAGGTTTTGGACCGATGTGTCTTCATTCTTATTGGTTTCCATGAACTGTTTAAGTTCTTCCTTGATTTCCTGGTTGATCCAAACATTCTTGAGCAAGATGGTCTTTATCTTCCAAGTCTTTGAACTCCTTCCAAACTTTTTCTTATGGTTGAGTTCCAGTTTCAAAGGCATTGTGGTCTGAGACTATGCAGGGAATAATCTCAGTCTTTTGGTATCAGTAGAGCCCTGAATTTTCACCCAGTATGTGGTCTTTTCTGGAGAAAGTTCTATGTGCACTTGAGAAGAATGAGTATTCTGTTGTTTTGGAGTGGGATGTTCTGTATATATCTATGAGGTCCATCTGGACCAATGTGTCATTTAAAGCTCCTGTTTATTTGTTGATTTTCTGCTTAGATGATCTGTCTATTGCTGAGAGTGTCATGTTAAGATCCCTTACAATTAGTGTATTCTTATCAATGTGACTCTATTTTGATTAACAGTTGGCTTATGTAGTTGGCTGCTCCCATGTTGAGGGCATGAACATTTACAATTGTTAGATCTTCTTGTTGGGAAGACCGTTTAAGAATGATGTAGTGTCCTTCTGGATCTCTGACTACAGTCTTTAGCTTAAAATTGAATTTATCTGATATGAGAATCTCTACCCCAGTTTTCTTTTGAGGCCCATTGCCATGAAAGATTGTTCTCTATCCCTTCGCTTTCAGTCTGGATGTATCTTTAGGTTCAAAATGTGTCTCTTGTAGACAGCATATGGACAGGTCCTGTCAGTTTATCCAGTCTGCAACCCCGTGCCCTTTTGTGGGAACATTTAGGCCATTCACGTTGAGTGATTATTGAAAGATAAGGTTTTATTGACATCACGTTGCCCGTGAAGTCCTTGTTTCTATAGACTGTCTCTGTAAATTTCTGTTCTATGTCACTCTTGGGTTCTTTCTTCTTTTATAGAACCTACCCACCCCTTATTATTTCTTGTAGTGCTGGCTTGGTGGTCCCATAATCTTTTAAACTTTGCCAGTCTTGGAAACTCTCTCTCTCCATCCATTCTGACTGTGAGCCTTGCTGGATAAAATATTCTTGACTGCATGTTCTTCTCATTTAGTGCCCTGAATATGTCTTGCTAGCCCCTCCGGGATTGCCAGGTTTCTGTGGACAGGTCTGACAATATTCTGATGATCCTCCCTCTGTACATAAGGAATCTCTTCCCCATAACTTCCCTTAAGACATCTTCTCTGAATTTATGACTCATGAATGTCACAATCACATGCCTGGAGGTCTTTCTACCCTCGTTGATCTTGGGGCATGTCCTCTCTGCTTCTAGGACACGGACACTTGTTCCGTTCCCCTCAGATTAGGGAAATTTTCATCTAGGATTTGTTCAACTATAACTTCTAGTCCTCTTTCTCTCCCCACCCCCTCAGGGATCCCAATATTTCTGACATTGGAATGTTTCATGGCATCATTTATATCCCTCATTCTGTTTTCATGGCTTCTAAGCTGTTTGTTCCAGGCCTCCTCCTGATCCTTCTTTTCTGTCAGTTTGTCTTCTAGATCACTAATTCGACCTTCTGCCCCATTTGCCCTTAGCTGTTAGAATATTTAGATTAGGTTGGATCTCATTGATACCATTTTTAAGTTCTGCCAGATCAGCTCTCACGTCCACCCTTAGAGATTCTATGTTGCCACTAATGGTCTTCTCCAACTGAGCCATTGCCTGGATAATTGTTACCCTGAATTCTATTTCTGACATATTGTTTATGTCTATATCTAATAGTTGTGTGGCAGAGGTCACAGTCTCTGAATTTTTTCCTCTGTTGGGTGTTCCTTCTCCTAGTCATTTTGGTGAGAGTTGGTTGAGGGGACACATAGCTGAATGTATCAAACAAAATCCAGGCAAGGTGCACCTTGGAAAGTTTTGGAGCAATTAGAAGTCCCACCAAAAAGAAAGAAAAAAGAGAGAGAAGAAGAGAGAAAAAAGAAAGAAAGAAAGAAAGAAAGGAAAAACCCAGTCAAAATGAGCCCCAAAAGTAAGATTTATAGGGTACAAAAACAAAAAGAAACAAAAAAAAACCTGACAAAAGTAAAAGGTAAAAAAAAAAAAGAGCAGCCAAAATGGACCCCAAGAATAAGGTTTATATAGTACAAAAACAACAGCCAATACACAGAAATACTGACAAAAGAATAAGATGGGAAGGTGGTTGTAAACCGTTGATGTGGGCAAGGAAGGTTATTTTGGTTCTTCCTGAGTGTATCTTGTTGTCTTTGTTAAAAGACTCAACTTTCCAGAGAAACAAGGAAATTAAAACTTGTTTATATGTAGGGATAGTATTGAATAGGCCAAAAGGAGTACCTTGAATCTTATACCTATATATATATTTTAAAAAAGAAAAAGAAAAAGAAACAAAGGTATGTGTATGAAGAAAGTTCAAGTTCAAAAGCTATTATGGAATAGGTTGTATTAAACATCTTGTTTTAATTGTAAGTAAGGTAAATAAAATAAAAGAACAAAAATCCTGAGAAGGAATTAAAAAAAAGTGACTGAAATGAGTAGTGTCTATGAAATATACAGTTTTGGGGGCAATACTGGAAGCTTAATATATTGTTTTCACCCAATGTTGGGGTTTTACAGTTTTATGGGGCCCTGTGGTTGTTGTCTTCTTGCCATTTTGGCTTGTCTTCTGGGCGAATGCATTGTTTTTCAGTCAATCTTGCTTGGACTGAGTCACCTTGTCCCCTATGAAGAGGCTGGGTTCTGTGGAAACCAGTTTTTCAGGCTTTTGTTCTGTGGAGGTTTTTGTTCTTTGGTGGCTTTTTGAGGCTTTTTGGAGGGTCAGAGCAAAGTAACCTCTCTGTACTCAGACCTCCGCCTCAGAGAAAAGCTTCAGTCTGCTCCCCTCTGAATGGTCCAGAACACACAGATTCTCCCTCTGCAAACTCCGCTGAACACTGCAACCCCTCACAGGTGGTGCGCACCCCCAGCCACAGTCTCAGTGGCCCAAGACCCTGCTTGCCTCTGTACCCCCTTGCCAGTAAAACCATGAGCAATACTGATCCTAGGGAGCCTGATCTTAGTGGCTGCCATTGCCATGACTACTGTCTGGAGCCCACGCCCATGTGCACTAAGACCCCACAGCAGCACAGGTCATGGAGGGCTGCAGGCCCAAGGCCCCTTGGCTGGAGCCCACGTTGGGCTCTCTCAGGCGTGAGTGAGGGAACACCCAAAGCCAGTGGTGATGCAAGCAGAGGAAAGCCATGTGTTTAGGGACCACTGACTGGAGTCCCCACTGGGCTCTCTCAGGTGCAGGTGAGTGCTGGCTATGAGTACCCTGGGACTGTGGGCTTAGGTCTGTGCCTGTGGGGGCCTAATCCCACCAATTGCTCCTTCAGTCCCTTTGGTTTTTTTTTTGAGTGCTTTTAACCAGACTTCAAGTTAGTGCTGGTCCCCAAGCACAGGGCATTTTCATATTGGGGTATTACTTTCCAATGGGTCACTTCTAGTGGTTCCTCCCCCTTCTGTTTATTCTCTGATATCAGTCTGAGCACTCCCACTCCACCGTACCTCTCCACTGATGATCTTCTGTGTCTGTAGAGATCCAGAAGTGTATAACCTTACATCTCAGGCTAATTTCATTGGTGTTCAGAGTGTTCTGGTAGATATTTAGCTCAATTCAGGGGTCCACCTGAAACAGGCTCTCCTACTTCTCCACCATTTTGCCCCTCCTAACACCAGGAGTTTAACTTTATCTTTAGATCACATAGACAATATCAAAATACTTAACCATGTTTGCATAAATAGCTGATTTTATTTATTTATTTATTTATTTATTTATTTATTTATTTATTTATTTATGGGGGAGCATGTACTATTTGATGGGGGAGGGGCAGGGGGAGAGAGAGAGAATCTTAACTAGGCTCCATGCCCAGTGCAGAGCCTGACAAAGGCTGAATCTCAGGACCATTAAGTCATGACCTGAGCCAATATCAAGAGTTGGATTCTCAACTGATTGAGCCACCCAGGAATCCCTGATCACATTTAAATCATGAAGATAAATGCTATCCATTTCACATTAGTGAAAATCAAATAGACAAAAAAAAATGGATTTACTCCATAAATACATCCTTAGAATTTAGTAAATAATCTTACCTAAATGCTCTACTCTTTAGTATTTGTCTTTTCTGAAATTCCACAGCTGCCAGAAAATTTAGTATTACTTTTGCCTTCAGCTCCTGATATTTGTGCTTTCTCTCCATTAATTTTTACAATCTCAGGTGGTCTGGGTTCATTTTTATAATAATATTATATCACACTGCATGTCGCCATGTTTTTACATATTTACATATTTGTTGACTTGCATTTTCATTAATAATTTACCATGTCCCTAATGTAGGAAAGATCTCAGGATTCAAAATTGATGGCCAAGAAAGAATTCTTGTGATGTCTTTTGTGCAAACAGATGGTTTTGTTAAAACAGAGGGACAGGACTCATGGGCAGAAAGAGCTGCACTGGGGTCCTGTGGAGTGGTGCATTATGTACTTTCAAGTTGGGAGGGCATTAGCGATAGTGTATGACTCCCAGGTATTTGCAAAACAATATTTCCAGGATCCTGAGGGGGGTTAGCTGCTGTTAGAAAAAAGTCATTTATTATTGTTTAGTAAAAACTCAGTTATGAGACCCTTCAGATGTATGTTAGTGTGTCATATGTTTGGAGGATGATTGCCAACATGTATCTTGGGATAGAGATAAAGGAAGTTTCTGAAGAAATATTTATATGTTAAAGTAGACTTACAGGATTCTGAAGGTTGGGGTAAGATTGCCTTTAGTGTAGTATTAACTTTGAGGCAGCTGAATTCCTAAAGGAATGTCACTCTGTCTGTTTCAAGGACTTGTCAATGGGCTGTAATAGTAAGGAAATTTAATTTCTTTTCTGCCTTTGTTTCCCACATCAGTCCCCAAAGTATAATCTATGAAACCCTTTGGGCCCCCAGATTTAGTGATCCTATTAAGTGGAAGTCCTCTCGATGTAGGAAAGACATTTTCTAAAACCTAGTTCCCTCATCCTGGCCAACAGGCTGCCTGTTTGAGGAAGGCCTGTGAAAAGTATCCACAGGTTTCCTTCCAAGATCTCTGCAAGGTTTCTTCCAGTGACTGACCGGGAAATAAACACAGTTTGCATTATTCTGTAATGGCACCTTATTTGGATTGCTTTTCCAAACCATTAGTCTAAATTACTTTCAGTGAACTCCATAGTTTACTAATCGTGGGAAGCAATGGACTGTGAAGAAAGAATTGCTAGGGGGATTTCTTTTCCTAATAGAACTTTTTTGTTATTGTTTTTGTTTTAACAGCATCTTGGAAATGAGTTCATTTATACAAGCAGTAAATAAGGCAAGATGAATGACATTTCAGCATGTAAAACGCAGGCTCTTTAGCAGAAGAATGTAGATAATGGCATGTGTTTTAATTTAAACAGACTGGATTGTGTTGAGGATCAGTGACATAAAGCAAAGTACTTGGAGACAGGGAGCAGAAGGCTGGTGAAGAGGCACCCTTTTTCCTTTCATGGTAATGTTAAATCAGGAAAGCTGTGAAACCATACCATGGGTAGTGCTTTGGACCAATGGCAGGAGAGAGCTAAACATTTGTCTTGAACTTTTAGAACAAACTGTGATGGTCAAAGAGACAGCTGGAACAACTTCATAACCATTTTAAGGATAGATCATGGCAAGGAAAGACTGTTCAAAGAAGATTTCAGAGTATTTTTCATAAGATTTAGAGAAAATTGCAGTTTTCTGTATGATTAATAATTCAAATAAGCAAAATAATGATCAAATATAATTTCAGAAAATATTTAGAAAATATTTACAATGATAATCCCTATATTCTAGGTTATAAGGTACAGTAATTGCTGATGAGAGTGTAATAGCTTATTGGACATCATTTGGTAGTTCAGGTGGATCCATAGAGTTAGCAGTTAAGAAGATTTGGTTGTTATCTTTACAGATCAAGAATTTTCATATTATCTGTGACCCATGTTACATTAAACTCAAAGAGACTAACAGCAACTAACAGCAACTAAAAGGCTCTAACTGGTGCATAGTTTAAAATTTATAATGAGAAACACAGGTTTTAAATAGACTAGACCTGCCCTGTTCAATAAAGAAGCTGCTAACAACACAATCCTATTAAACACTTGAAATGGGGCTAGTCCAAACTGAGATGTGCTGTAAGTGAAAAATACTCAGTGGATTTCCAGATTGAGCAAAGAACAAACTGCAAATATAATTGTTAATGAATTACATGGTAAATTTTTTTTTTACATATTGGGATAAAATATGTAATTACAATTAATTTTACCTGTTTCCTTTTTTTTCTCAAAGTGGTACCTAGAAAATTTAAAATTACACATTATATTTCTATTGGACAGTGCTAGATCAGACAATTTTATGAATTTGACAAAGGCAGACCTTCCATTTAGAAACTAAGTTGCATTGTTATTTCATACAAGCCAAAGATATTAATATATTTGAGATATTTACTGGTTTTTGGCCAACTTTACCTAATTTACCTATCTCTCTATGAGGGATATACTTGCCAAGTATGTGAGTTTGCTACTAGCATGACTCTCTTTTCTAGGATGTGCTAAATAAATGTTGCCAGATTTTGTTTTAACAGCCATTTTATCTTTACCCTTTTATGTGAGACTCTCTCCTTTTCTGACTTACTCTTTGCTTTAATATCAGTGTCACAATAATTAAATGTCTATGGATGCTGATACAGTCACCTATAGGGAAGTAACTCAATAAATGAGGCCCACGTGGAAACTGGGAAACTGTTGTGAACTAGAGAATTTATTTTCTGTCCCCCCAAATGTGGATGCAGTCATATAGATGCTATATTTCTTGAATGGATACATGGGGGATGAATGCAAGAACGCGGTCAAAGTCTTGTCAGCTTTTCTGTTTTCAATAGATGTGTGTTGGATAATTCTCCAGGATCTCTCCCCCCATACATCCTTCTGATGCCACAATCGATTCACTACCCTTCTCCAACCATGTTCTTGAAGGCTGATATATACAGACTTCAACACTAGAGTTGAAATGGAAGGCAGTACAAAAAGAAGGAGGACTAACTGAGAGAAAGACCTAAGTATTAGAGTATTTATTTCCTACATTCATAGTCCTCCTTACAAGGATAGAACTAGCTAATCATGATCCCACTGCTTCTTCCATAACTATAGGCCTTCTTCCACAATGACATTTCTTTTTTTAATTTCAAGCAGAATGACCATGCTTTGAAATTTGCCTAGAAAAATTCTGGTTGTGCTCCTAGTAGATCAATTAAGGGCTGTTAATCATTTTTAGTATCACCTTTCACTATCAAATGTGCCCCTACTCAATGACAAATTATATGGTCACCTTACTTATTTCTTTATGTTTGGACTTTCTGCATCTTCTGTTTATCTGATCTTTTCTTTTTTCCTCAATTTCAAGCGGGAGACACACTGGCATATTTTGTTCCTTCTTGAAACAATGAAGGTAGTTTTTCCTAGGATTAAGGAAATTCTCCAAAGTCAAGGCAAATGTATCTTTGGAATTCTAGCCCTGCAGAATTCTAACATTCTTATAAACCAGTGACTATTTGGTCTTTTTAATTATTTCCATTTCTTTTTTTTTTAAAGATTTTATTTATTTATTTGAGAGAGAAAGAGAGCATGAGAGGGGAGAAGGCAAGAGAGAGAAGTAGACTCCCAATGGAGCTGGCAGCCCAATGTGGGACTCTATCCCAGGACTCTGGGATTGTGACATGAGCTGAAGGCAGTCACTTAATCAACTGAGCAACAAAGGCATCCTAATTATTTCCATTTCTGAATGGAATATTTTATTGCTGTTGAATTTGCCTTTATTAGGTGGGCATATATATGTTGAGGGAGGGAAGAATTAGATAGCATGGACTTTAGTTTGCAAGTCACTAATGAATTTCATTTGTAACTGATGGGGAATATAGTCCTTTACCTTCATACCCCAAATTTCAGTCAGAGCTGGTATCTGTGTGTATTATTGAGTAGTCTCCCCTGTAGAGGGAGTGTTTGTGTCTGTATGTGGAAGGACAGTGAACATAGATGCTTAAGTGACGAAGATGGAGGTCATGGCAGACCAGTAGTTGCACATCCCAAATCATTTCCCCCTTGTTCCATGGCAATAGAGTATAGCTGGCAGCCACGAACCCTCCCTTATAGCTAGGTATAGCCATATGGCTAAGTTCTTACCCGCAGAATATGAGCAGATGTTTTATCTACTATTTTTTTGGATCTAGATTTAAACATTAGACACATGCTCAGTAATGCTCTTTTCCTTCCCTGCCCTTTGGAATACAGAATCTGGCAGAGACACAGTGACACGAATTTGACAATTAAAAAAAATGATACCTCTAACATACATTGGAGCAAAACAGAAGGAGCTGATGTCTCTAAATGGTCCATTAGAGTAGACTTACTACACCATTGTATACTGAAAGGACTTTTATTTTTTTTATTTTTTTTAAGATTTTTATTTATTTATTTGAGACAGAGAGAGATTACAAATAGGCAGAGAGGCAGGCAGAGAGACAAGGAGAGGAGGAAGCAGGCTCCCCGCTGAGCAGAGAGCCCGATGCGGGCCTCGATCCCAGGACCCTGAGATCATGACCTGAGCTGAAAGCAGAGGCTTTAACCCACTGAGCCACCCAGGCACCCAGGACTTTTAAATATAAAAGAGAATCAACTTGTATTCTTTAAATTACTGAATTATGGAGGAGTCCTGCTATATAACAAATAAAAGACACAAACCTCAAGATTTTCTATGACAGTTTTCTGTGATGGTTTCTATGAGGCTAGTGACAAGTGGACTATGCAATAAATGGTAGTTTCATTATGAACAGACCTTTTAAATTTTTGTGGTTATGAGTCTTAACAATGTTTTCTCAAGTAAATATCAATATGAATGTTTTTCCTACATACATACAAATGTTTATGAACATTTTCCATATAGGCATTGACTTAGTAACATTATCTATGATTGCTACTGTAGAAATTACTTAATATTATTCAGTGTATACACAGAATTAAAATGAATTACTGCTATATAAAAATATGTAAGTCAAATATTTGTTTAGACAAAATCATGAAGTTTGATTCTTTATACCTATTGAAATGCTGAAATTTCTTACTAAATTAGATAGGCAGTTTGACATTAAGTTATACAAATGTTTTATTCAAAACTGCATTACAATAAATGTATAATTAATTTTGTGGGTAAGCATATTTTTAGATAAAAATGGTAACAATTATGTACATGTGAATTTATTGTTAAGCTCTGCACATTATATTGGATCCAGAAAGGTTCAACAGGCAAGTCAGCTGTGATGAGAGGGTATGGAATTAAAAAGCTGTTTGCTTACTACTCCTGCTGTTTGGTCTTTGTGTGCTATTGGTCAAACTAATTGACCTTCCTAAGATAGCTTTAAAATAAGAATAATAATGGCTACTCAGGGAATTGTAAAGAGAATTCAAAGATAAATGGGACAAGCAGAAAAGGTATATTCTATGTAACAGAAAATAATTATTACACAAATACAAGCTAGTCGGGTACATACATACATACATATATACAGGTGACAATCACCATAAATCTTTAATAAATTCATGAATCTCAATCTTGGATTATTGTCTTCCAGTTGTTTCTATGTCATTGCACTTTGTGAATACCTATCTGGAAGAAACATTCTGGCTGATGTAAAGAGCTATCACAGTTTTGTTTTTAATCACTTTTAAGGGTCATTCTTCAATTAGCAGATAATAGATGAATGCTATGAATAAGTTATTATTTATTTATTTATTTATTTATTTATTATATTCAGTGGAAATTAGTAGTTTCAAGATGTTTTCTGGATTACTTTTTAAGAGTTCAGGATATAGAATTGTGAATTGTGTAAGAGCACAAGATTGAAAGTCGGAGAGACATGAATTTGTAGTTATTTTTGCCATTTTTTGATTCTGTAAATTAGAATAAGTTTCTTAATATCTCCAGGGCTCAGTTTTTCAAAATGTTGATTTACATATTGAATTAAGCCAGTGAAGTCTATGAACGGTTTAGCACAGACTTAACAAGAATGCATGGATCTTTGCAAATTCGCAGCTATTTTTACTTTAAGAAGCCTTAGTATGAAAATAAGTGTAATCTAAGTTCAGTACATACTAGTTACTATTTTTCTTTTTAAAAATTAAAAATATAACATTTATAAAGATGTAACATTTTTTTAAAAATTTCATTTCTTTCTAGCATATTTTCCAATGTAGTTTTTCTAAGATGTACTCTGGAAATAAATGAGTAACATCTTTGTCATAAACAAAGTTGTTTTATTATTAGAAGGAATATGCCAAATTGTAAAGATTAAGTTTTCCCATTCTAATTACATTAACTGATTTTAGTTCATGATAATAATTTGAATTATTTTCACCAGTTTTCAATTTAAACCATGTCATATTATTAAATATCTGTACATACAGTGCTTTTACCTTAAAGATGGAAAATACGAGTAGAATTTTGCTCCCTGTAGTTTTTTTTTTAAACACTTTCTTCATGGGAAATACACACAATTATTTTTGAGAAAAAAAAACAAAGACAAATTTTTTAATTTGTTTGGACTGATTACTCCTTAGTATCTTTACTAAACTGTCTTGAACACAACAGAATGAATAAATTTCTAAAATATTAGTTTAAAGAAAAAGACAGATTTGACATTTTTGCCTTGGGTTTGGAAATTGTAAAATAATTACCAGATTGAAGACTGTGTGTTGAGTATTTTAACCATCCTAGTCTGAAGGTAAAATATATGAATAACTAACTAAATTAAATTTTGCATTTACTTTGTTGTTCTTATTGAAATTCACCACTGTGGAGTTTGCCTGTTATATCTTATACAAGATGGTTCTGTTACTTTACAGTCCCTGAGCTGAACCTCTCAATGGTTTTCATTCTCTACTCAATCTGTGGTCCTGTGGTCCTGTTCAACTTCTCAGGAGCTTTCTGAGGGATGACATTGCCCACATGAGAGAACCTTGCCTCTCTGCATACGCTTCAACCTCAGGGGCTATTTTCTTTTTTTTAAGATTTACTTATTTTAGAGCAAGAGTGAGACAGAGAGAGAGAGAGAGAGAGAGAGAACACAAGCAGGAAGGGAGGGAGAGGGAGAGAGAATTTCAAGTAAACTAAGGAGAGCTCAATCTCATGACCATGAGATCATAACCTAAGCAGAAACCAAGAGGTGCTCACTTAACCAAATGTACCCCCCCCAGTACCCCCAGGAGCTATGTTTTATATGTTTGACAAGTTTAGCTTCTAAGTAAGAATTTACTTGAAGAAAGAGTTGGGGGCAAAAGATAAATAAATACCTTCAAATTTATGGTTATTACTCAATTGACTTTATTGTGTAATAATTATTCAGTAGGTTTATTTTTGGCTCCCAAACAATTTATAAATTCTCTTAATGAAAAGATCCTATTTTCAACTTTCTCACCATATTTACATGTGTGTATACAATTGTACACTACATATATGATGTGAGTGTTTATATGTGAATATGTGTGTGTATTAAGAGGGGGCTATTTCAAACAATTTTACCCAAAGATTCTACTTGCTACAGAGTAGAGTTGTAGAAATCTCCATTGTATTTCTAAAGTACTTAGGAGGCTAGACATCATTTTGAAATTCTGAGACAAATAAAAAAATCCAGGAATGCTAAGAACCTATTTTGAGAGGTTATTATGTTTTCATGGTTGAGAAAACTATAACAAAGTCAGGTATTGAAGAATGTATTTGAGTTATCTCAGGCTCAGAAATGTCTTAAAATTTCCATTTTTAGTTGTAAGTTATTTGAAGTGATTGTGAAGACCATCTCTCCTCTCTGCACTGCATCTCCCATATTGAGATGCTATGATAATGCAGGAAACCATTTTTATTTTCTGTTTCTAGTATAATCACACTTTTCATAAATTTCTAAAATAAACTCTAGAGTTAGTCACTGCATTGAAGTATTTGGTGGTAACTCATGTCAGAAATTCCCTGGACTTTCTCAATATCTCTCTAAAAATAGAATATATTTTAACTTCAGTCTTGGTCAACAATGAATAAAGAACAATAGAGCAGCTCTGCAACTTTTTAGCTCACTAAACTGCATCAAGTTACCTAACTATTCTTACTTCAGTTTGTTCATTATAAAGTATAAATAGTAGTAATTCCTACCTCAGAATGGTTATGAAATCCAAGGATGTTAATATTTTCAAAACATGGAGAATAATGCTTGACCCATAATAAGTGGTTTGTATGTGCCAATTAAATAGGTAATCTTTGGGAATTTCCCTCAAAATATTTCTTTTTGTTATAACTTTTATTCAATAAACTTCCTTATATAATAACTTAGGCAGTTGGTTATTAAAAACTACCTCTCCCTACCATCTTATCCACCCTCCCCACACCAAATGCAAAACATCAGATTGAAAATAGACTTTTCCACTCTTTCCAAGTGACACTTTTATATATACTATCCCAATACAGGCAACAGATGGACATACTGAAATACACCACACACACACACACCCCCCCCGGAAAGAAGTCTTCAACTTTTGTACATTTACCCCAAATAAATTGGTACTTTATATAAGAGAGAAGAAAATATTATCCCATAGCAAAGTAACAAAATGAAATAATTCTCCATAGGAAGACTGCAGTAGCGCTCAGATAAAAACCTTAAAAAGTGAAGCAAATTTGGGTAGACTGACTTCATGTAATATACATAAAATCAAACTTTAGATTTCCTCTTCTCTTTTGGAAGGTGAAAAGCTACAATTGAATTCCATACACTTTGGGGTAAAATCTTTCCACAAGTTCTGCATTCTGAAACAATTTTGTAAAACCTAGCTTACCTGCACACATACACATTCATAACCAAATCTGCATATAATTCCTTATGGTTTATAATCTAGTGTAAAATAATTATAAATTAATTTCCTTAATTTTTATATGGCAACTATTATACTATTAATTTTATTTTATATAAATTACTAAGAGGTTGGGACGTGGAGATCACTAAATTAAGACAAGTAAAAATCCGAAAGTCATTAGGGGCAAGGCCAAGTTTAGTTTTTCTTCCATGTGATACTGTATTAACGGGCTATTGTTCTGGATACTGATTCTCAATTATTCTGAGCCAGAAGAGTTTGAATTGATGCCATTTATTTTAGCCTGTCAAGAATCTTGGATAGAAATCAACTGTGACTTTGATTTCAGATCAGCAAGTCAAACAATTGCTCATCAGACAGTATATAATCCAGGTATTGAAATTAATTCTATGATTTTTTTTCAAAGAACCTCAAAAAATAATGATTCCTATCTTTCTTTAGCCTGATTTATCCATCTTATGCATTCCATTTATTAAAATTAATAAGAAGTGTTTTTTACATATCTGCACATCTAGACCCCACCATTCTGGAATGTCCTCTGGACATCATTAAAACCAGATGTTTCCTAAATGTCATCATGAGTATACTGAAATAATTATAAAATGAGAATTTTTTTTTCCAGGCTGTTTCTGTTCAGACAAGAATGCCAGTTTCCATTGGTTTGGAGAACACTTTTATTTCTAATAGCATGAAGTTGGTTCATGATTCAAAATATAGATTTTTTTTCCCTGTCAGGAATAGTACAACATTGCCTTAAAGAATGTATTTTTAATAGCACAGATTTTATTAGAATTCATTTGTTTTGTGCATATATTTTTGTGTTTGATTTTTATTTATAGAAATTATAATTTTAACTTTATTTATACGTTCAGGGATTTAACTAAGAAAAATGGCAAATTGTCACTACTAAGGCCTGTTCTTTTCCCTGTCTGTTATGTTATGGAGAGTAATATAGCTTGACCATGGCAATATGTCTAAAAGAAATTTGGTGTGATTGCCTTCTACTTATATGATCAATCTCATAATGCTCAATGGAATTTACTACTTAGGTGTTTATAAATTCTCAGTGTTGGCCAAGCTAAGGAAATAACCAGTTTGATTTCTTTTCTGTCTGTTATGTAAGTACTCTTAGCTAATGATTGGTTTTCATACATCCCACATGTAGTTATGGACCATTAAAATATAATTAGGTATCAAATAGAGAAATACAATCTTATAAAATATTTTGAAATGATTAATAGGCATACCATGAGTCATCCTTTTTATACCAGATTGAAGGTAAGTTAGTCTAAAAGATTATCTTTCTATCCATTTTGAGGAAAATGAAACAGATTTTCCTCTTTGGGAAAAGGAAATAAGATCTAAGTCTAGGCTAGCAATATGAAAAATGTAATATTACTTTTGAATAATTGCTCTGAATGTATCATTTTAATGTATTTGATGATCAACATACTAATTATCTAACTTCTTCATTTTATTTTAATCTTCGGGTAAATCCATTGTGAATAAATTGCTAAGTTACCATTAATGATTTTCCAAAATTTTTCATCAGTGATGTTAGGAAAGAGGAAACACAG
Organism: Ailurus styani; assembly: GCA_002007465.1. Taxonomy (NCBI): domain Eukaryota; kingdom Metazoa; phylum Chordata; class Mammalia; order Carnivora; family Ailuridae; genus Ailurus; species Ailurus styani. The sequence continues at coordinate 500,913 of LNAC01000113.1, forward strand.
GACAGCTTGAAAATTTAGACTAAAATTTTTATTTGAGGATGGCTAGGTGGCTCAGTTGGTTAAGAGTTTGCCCATGGCTCAGGTCATGATCCCAGGGTCCTGGGATCAAGGCCTGGATCCAGGTCCTTGTTCAGGGCAGAACTTCCTTCTCCCTCTGCCTGCCACTCCCTGTTTGTGTTCTCTCTTTCTCTGACAAATAAACAAAATCTTTAAAAATTTTCATATGAAATATTTTGGGAGATAAAGACATTCTTTATAAGCAATCCAATTTCATTGTAGAAAAAAAGAAAAATATATATGGTATAAAGGAAATGAAAAAAACACTATTTTACTACACAGAAATTATCATTATTGTCATTTTGCAACTGGTTAGTTGTAAGCATATCTACTATTTGTGTAAGAATGTTATATAAAAATGCACATAAAATATATCTTTAAGTTTATTTAATTCTTTTTGGTGAATAGAAATGCAAATAAATGCTTAATTGTTTCATTATTAGATTATACATAGTTCAGGTAAGATTGGACAACTTTAGACAAAAGTGATTTTTTTTAAAGATTTATTTATTTATTTGAGAGAGAGAGAGAGTGGGGGAGGGGTAAAAGGAGGGGCAAGAATCTCAAGCAGACTCCCTGCTGAGCACACAGCCTCATACAAGGCTCAATCTCACAACTCTGAGATCATAACTGAGTCAAAATCAAAAGTCCAGTGTTTAACTGACTGAGCCACCTGGACACCCCTAGACAAAAATGATTCCGAGCACTAGCAACATGATCTTTTTGGGGGACGGGACTTTAAATACTCTTTCATTTTTTTTAAAGTTTGTGTTTAAATTCCAGTTATTTAACATACAGTGTAATATTAGTTTCAGGTGTATAGAGAAGTGATTCAGCACTTCCATACAGTACCCAGTGTTCATCACGACACGTGCCTTCCTCAATTCCATTACCTATTTAAACCCATCCCTCCACCTACCTTCCCTCTGGCAACCATCAGTTTGCTCGCTATAGTTAATAGTCTGTTTCTTGGTTTGCCTCTCTCTCCCTCTCTTTTTTTCCCTTTGCTTGTTTTGTTTCTTATATTCAACATATGAGTGAAATCATAGTATTTGTCTTTCTCTGACTGATATATTGCATTGGTTTACATTCTCACCAACAGTGCAAGAGGGTTCCCCTTTCTCTACATCCTCATCGATAAATATTTTTTGTGTTGTTGATTTTAACTATACTGACAGGTGTGAGGGGATATGTCATGGTAGTTTTGATTTGTATTTCCTTGGTGATGTGTGATGCTGAGCTGCTTTTCATACATCTATTGGCCATCTGTATGTCTTCTTTGGAAAAATGTCTATTATATCTTCTGCCTATTTTTATTTATTTATTTTTATTATGTTCAGTTAGCCAGCATATAGTACATCATTAGTTTTTGATGTAGGGTTTAACAATTCATTAGTTGCTTATAACACCCAGGGCTCATCACAGCACATGCCTTCCTTAATACCCATCATCCAATTTCCCCAACCCTCCCACCCACTTCCTCTCTGTAAACCTTAGTTTGTTTCCCAGAGTCCAGAGTCTCTCATGATTTGTCTTCCGCTCTGATTTCTTTTTTTTTTAAAGATTTTATTTATTCATTTGACACAGAGAGAGAGATTACAAGTAGGCAGAGAGAGAGGAGAGAGGAGGAAGCAGGCTCCCTGCTGAGCAGAGAGCCCGATGCAGGCCTCGATCCCAGGACAGTGAGATCATGACCTGAGCCGAGGGCAGCGGCTTTAACCCACTGAGCCACCCAGGCGCCCCTGCTCTGATTTCTTGACATTCAGTTTTCCTTCCCTTCCCCTGTGGTCCTCCAAGCTATTCCTTATGTTTCTCATATGAGTGAAACCATATGATAATTGTCTTTCTCTGCTTGATTTATTTCACTTAAAATGATCCCCTCCAGTTCCATCCAGTCGATACAAATGGTTGGTATTCATCTTTTTTGATAGTTGAGTAATATTCCATTCTATATATGGACCATATCTTCCTTATCCACTCATCTGTTGAAGGGCATCTCAGCTCCTTCTACAGTTTGGCTATTGTGGACATTGCTGCTATAAACATTGGGATGCCTGGCCCCTTCTTTTCACTACATCTATATCTTTGGGGTAAATACTTAGTAGTGCAGTTGCTGGGTCATAGGGTAGCTCTATTTTTAACATCTTGAGGAACCTTCATACTGTTTTCCAGAGTGGCTGTATTAGAGTATCCATTTTTTAGGTGATGAGTTTTATAAGTTCTTTATATATTTTTGATACTAACCCTTTATCAGAAATGTCATTTGCAAATATCTTCTCCCATTCTCTAGCCAACGTGATCCTTTTTTATCAAACTCCCCAGATTATTTATTTGGATTTTCTTCTGTAATTATCTTCATATTCTAAGGGGAACAAGGTCTCATGCAAATGGTTAGTATGTATTTAAAAAATGGCATGGGTAAAACTGTCCTTGTTTAACTTCTATTAAATATTTAATAAATTTTATACACTTCTGCTAAAGTATTTCATAAATTTTATACACTTAATATAGATCTCTTTTTCCTACTACCTTCTTTGCCAGTTTCTGTTTATATGTCTTTCCCTGAAAATACTCAACATGTGGAAATATTAAACAGCTGTTGTTCAGGAAAGCCTACATTTAAAAATAATAATTAGTCTATGTTCTTTAACAACTAAAATATAGACAAAAAAATCACACTTATTACATATAGGGTGATAAAAAAAGGTGAGATCATCAATAATAACTACTACTACAGATTTACATTAAAAAATTACAAGGTAGGGGCACCTGGGTGGCTCAGTCAGTTAAGTGGCTGCCTTTGGCTGAGGTCATGATCCCAGGGTCCTGGAATCAAGCCCCACATCAAGCTCCTTGCTCAGTGGGGAGCTTGCTTCTCCCTCTCCCTCTGCCTGCCTGCCTGCCACTCCCCCTGCTTGTGATCTCTCTCACTCTCTCTCTCTGTGTCAAATAAATAAATAAAATCTTAAAAAAATTACAAGTTATGCTGCAAAACTAGAGATATTTTATAGAGATATTATACATTTTTATCCTCAGGTTCAAATAGAGTGCAACAGAACTAGAGTAATATAAATCCATTTCTAAAAAATAGGTTTTCACTTGACTACATGGTAAAAGAAAAACACCAATAGTGTTTTTCTTTCAAGAAAAAAAGTTATTGTCCTACTTTAAGGGACTTCCCAAAGACAGGTGTTTTTGTATTACTTTCCCATAAATCCTTTTTTTTGCACAAATAGAAATATAAATATACGTCAAACTGTCTCCTTGTCAGACTCTGTCAATAGAAAATATTTTAATAATTTTTAATTCTCACACTAACAAAAGAATGATTTTTGACCATCACACTAACAAACTGGAGTAAGTATGAGAGAATATACAAATTTACAAAGGAGCTGCAAAAGTTTGCACATGGAAAAAAGCTGAAGACAACAATTAAAATTCAACAATAAGAAAACAACCAGGCTTTTTAAAAGTGCCAAAGATCAGACACCTCACCAAAGGAGATATACAGATAGAAAATTAGCATATGAAAAGATGCTCCACAGGTTATGTCATTTGAGAAATACAAGAATGAGATTTCACTATACATCTATCAGAGTTGCCAAAATCAAGAACACTGACAACAACTCCTGATAAGCATCTGCAGCAGTAAGAACTCTCATTTATTGGTGGTGAGAATGCAAAATGGTATAGTCACTTTGGAAGACAGTTTGACAATTTCTTACAAAACTAAACATGCCTTTCTCATACAATCCAGCAACTCTGTTTTTTGGTACTTACCCAAAGGCATTGAAAACTTACGTCCATGCAAAAATCTGCACATGGATGTTTATAGCAGCTTTGTTCATAATGGCCAAAATTGGGAAGCAACCAAGATGCATTTCAATTAGTGAATGGATAACTAAATGACAGTACATCCAGGCAATGAAATATTATTCAACATTGAAAGGAAATGAGCTATCAAATTCATGAAAAGATGGAGGAAACAAATGCATATTACTAAGTGAAAGAAGGCAATCTGAAAATGCTACATACAATATGTTTCCACGTATATGACATTTTAGGAAAGGCAAAACTATGGAGACAGTAAAAAGATCAGTGGTTAGCAGGAGTGGAGAGCAGGGAGAGATAAACAGGTGGAACACAGAAGATTTGGGGAGCAGTGATACTGGTCTTTATAATTCTATAATGGTGGATACATGTCATTATAAAATTGTGGTAGTGACCTGAGCTGAAGCCAGATGCTTAACCATCTGAGCCACCCAGGTGCCCCTCTTTTTAAAGACTGTCATGGAGATTTCTGACCAGACTTTCTGATTTTCATTAGGTTATGTTAGAACAGGAGGTGGAATATTTCAGAAAAGCAGATTTCCTAATCATGATAATTGTTTAAAAATGGAATGAATGACTTTGAGAAAGTTGATGGACACCCTTGAAGAATGGAGATGCTTACATTGTAGATGATGTAGAGACATGAAATACTCTATGGTCAATTCTCAGAAATGTTTGAGAGGGGGTTACTGATTTATATAAGAGTAAGGAATCAAAAAAATGTCCCTCTTAATTAACATTTTAGGGCATATCTGTAATTCATAAATTACTTAAGGAAAAGCCACATTATTGTTTTTCATACCATTTCCTCTACTTTCAACAGTTCAGTGTGAAATCACTTGAGTTAATAATGACATCTGTAATGCTGGCCAAGAGGAAAAATAGAATGCATTTGGAGAAGAAAATTCACACAAAAAGTTGAACAGACTCTTTATGATGAAATAAAATATTTCCTCAAGAGGAAAATTACTTGCTTTTTCCTTTTTATTTCCTGGCAGTGCCTGATTGCTTACAACAGAAGCCTATATATGCTTGCAGCAAATTTTTTTTTGGGGGGGGGAGTTTTGAGTGGACTTACTCTGATACTTATTACAGCATTGCTTCATTTTATATGTTTGAATTATATAATCCCTGGTGGTCAACCAGCACAGTGGACTTTCTCATTCATTTTACTTAAGATCGAATATCAGAAGTAGGTTAGTATCTCCTGGATAACTAAAGACAAAATGCTTTTTCATCCTCCAGTAAAATTTGTCAAACATGTTAAACATGTAATTTTCTTTGGGTCTGGCAATATTAATCTACTGGTTTATACTTTAAAATCTAGAGATTGTATTATTTGTAAAGTTTTTCTTTATGTGTACGAAGATATTTCTCTTTAAAGGTATATCCAAAATTTTGAAAGAAATAATTTGTTAAATTTTGTTGAAATGTGTTAGAATATTCAAGTTATATACAATGCACTAGATTCAATGCATCCTTTTATTTTTATCTATTTATTGTTTTTTGCTAATGGTTTTAATTAAACACATTGTGTTTTTCATTTCATGCCATTATGAATTTTTTTGGTAGGCTGCATAATATAAAAAGTACAGTTCAGTTCTTTGTTTACATTATGTTTTGCAAGAACACTTCACACACTAAAGGGTATTTTAGTAGTACATTTAAAGAAAAGGGTCTGAATCTTTTCCAAGTACCACAAACACAAGATAACTACATTTGGTACACCTAGGTGGTTCAGTCAGTTAAGTGCCTGCCTTTGGCTAGGCCTCGAATAGGGATTCTTGCTCAGGGGGGAGCCTGCTTCTCCCTCTCCTACTCCACCTGCTTGTGCACTCTCTCTCTCTCTCTTTGTGTCAAATAAATAAGTAAAATCTTTTTAAAAAGTCACCTTTTATAATAAGTTAAAAACAAAGACAGCAGTAATAGATTTTGAGTAAATTTCTAAGTAGTAGCAAGTAATAAATGATTGAACCACAGTAGCTTTTAAATGATTTTTAACCAAAATTTTCAAACAAATTATATATCATAAAATATTTTATTTTGACAGAACTTAAGATCTAAACCCACTTCAATGGATATTTTATTTGGACTTTAAGATATCAGGTTGAATGAAGGTATTTCAATAAATATATTTTTGAGTGATTGTGATTAAAGCTGCAGTAGCCTTGCTCAAGTAAGCATTGATGTTTACAGGATCTTATCTTAAGCCTTTTTTTGGCATTGTGTAGCAGTGAATATGCCACTCATTATAGTGACTTATGCTTCCTTTTGTGGTAGAATTCTGAGTGGTTCTCATTTTTTTTGGATTCCTCATGCCTCCTTTTCAGTGATACNACTCATTATAGTGACTTATGCTTCCTTTTGTGGTAGAATTCTGAGTGGTTCTCATTTTTTTTTGGATTCCTCATGCCTCCTTTTCAGTGATACTTTTTTTTTTTTTTTGACAGAGAGAGAGATCACAAGTAGGCAGAGAGGCAGGCAGAGAGAGAGGAGGAAGCAGGCTTCCTGCTGAGCATAGAGCCAGATGCAGGGCTAGATCCTAGGACCCTGAGATCATGACCTGAGCTGAAGACAGAGGCTTAACCCATTGAGCCATCCAGATGCCCCTTCAGTGATGCTTATAAGTCAATTTAGGTGACATAGTTTTTATAACTGTGTAGAACATATTTTTATAACTATGTAGAATATATTTGTAGCTCTAGATCTTTATAGACTATTTCTACTCATCACATGTCTTACTTATCAAATGCATGATGCTAAAGACAGTACTTAATCCAGTACCTGGAGGCAATTTCTAAATATACAGAAAGAATTCTTCAATGATCATCTGAATTTATGTTAGAATATTTTGGGTAAATCTGAAGAAGAAAAAACTACTAATACTCCATAGAAGTGAAATGGTTCGAATTCTTTAGGGACACTCTGGTGAGTTAAAATCATATTAGATGATAAAGTCTTTGATACAATGGTATTTATTCTGGCTATCATAGCCAATATGGGAATAACTCATCAAAGAAATATACGCATTTTTGTTTAATAAATGGAGTTTGAAAGAGGTGTCAAAATAATTTGAAATTGATGTAGCAATTACTATGACCTTAAGGTTAAAAATGAAATTTGGATATAGAAAAAAACTCAGACTTCACCACCCAGGAGTACCAATAAGTTAATTTCCATAGTGTTGCTAAGTTTTTTTTAAGCAAACCATCCTACATACTCCTGAAGTTGAGATGTGGTTTGCCTCTAGTCTAAAGAGGTGGACATGTTTTGTATACTCAAGAAGTATTAGAGAACAACAGAGATTGTGATTACAAGTTGTACATTAAAATAATAAAGTCAATCTTAGGCAGAATTTTGAATCAGGCAAGATTTTCTCTTGATGGCTTTTCTACCTTCCATCCTAGCTCATGTATTATCCTGGTTTGTATAGAAACCCAAGACCTTGAAATTCTTTCCATGAACAAAATGTAAGGTCTCTGTTTCCAGTTATGTGTTCAAGGGAAGTAAATGGACAAGTAGATGACTTAACTATTCAAACTGACAAGAAGAAAGAGCTTGCTATCCTAGATAAAACAATATTTACACATCAGGGACATGTGAAGCTTTTATTAATGTTTTTGCACAGTGAGACAATATGAGAGAGTACTGATGATGTATGAGCAGCGGCACAAGGAAGACCATCTTCTATCCTGACAGTACTCATGACCAATTCTGCTCATATGAACTAACTTTTTTATATATTGATAAATTACATTTTTAACAAGTGCTTTAAAAAATGAGTAAATCTGATCTCTATAAATGACTGTCTTAAGAGTCACATTAAAATTAACCCCATTCATTAATAATATTGTTCAACATGTCAAAGCAATTTCTCTTGGCAAATTGAACAATAATATATGTTAGATCAAGTTCTGATCAGTTGATTTTATACATCTACATTTGAGTTCACAACAAAGTAGCCTGTAAACAGATGTTGGTTGTGATTAATCTGATCCTCTGGGAACCTTTTAACTTCGTGAGCTGGAACAAATATGAAGACAGTTATGCAGGTGCTGATTAATTAGTTTTAAAAGCATACAAACAATAATCCATACAAAGAGACAATAGACCATTTGCACAATTAGCTCAAATGATGATGAATTTGAAAAAAAGCAGGAACAAACAGGTTTGGAACTTTTAATGATGGAATAATAGGAAACAAATTCATGAATATGCAGCTATGCTTTAGGAAAACTGACAGAAAGAAACATATGGCATCATTCTTTATATCACTGCCTGGGAGTCCAATGGAATCTAAATCAGCACCCGGTTGTTTTTCTTATGACTGTCCAAGAGAACAACAGTCCATGTCAGCTAACATGTTATCACCTATTGATCTTGGTCGCTCTTGCTTCTTGATCTCTCCATCTTTTAACTTTTTTCTCTCTGCATTTATTAAACTTTTTTAAAAATTTTTTGAGCCTGGGATAGGATGTAAATACTTCATAGGTTTGCATTAAGGTTTTTTTTCCTTTCATTTAGAGTAGTAAATGTAACAATGAATAATCAAACGTTTTCACTGTCAATTTTCAGTTCCCTTATTGGCATATTTTTCCCTAAGGATATGGGAGAATGAAGATTATCAAGAAGTGAGTGAAGAAATTTAGTGAGTCCAGATGAGGGAAAACACAGCAAATGGTACTCTAAAGAACAGTACCACAACATACGTTAACCATTCTAACAACTGCACCCTCTTGAGAATGCCTTAGAAGATTCCCTTAGGCTTACTTAGATTAAGCCTTACAAAATTCTTTGATTGATTATCTTGATCTAACTGGCATTCAGTCTGGGGACTATTCATACATGGAGAAGCTAATAACCTCTTTGTTCACTTCTAAATAGTGAAGGCTACTGAATGACATTGATTCTTGTTTCAACACATATGTATTAAGTACAAATAATGTGCCACACATTAAGTTAGGCACTAGAGTATAGTGTTGAATTAAACCAACTTTTTGCTCTCATATGGCTTACAATCTAGTTGCAGAGACATAAAATAAATGAAAAAAAAGTAATATAATGTCCAAAAATATTATGTTCTATAAAGAAAATTTAAAAAATAAATTAAACCCAAGAAGATAAAAGATGCATTTTATTTTATATAGAACAATCAAGGAAAACTGAAGAGATATTTGAACACAGATCATTTTTTTTAAAGATTTATTTATTTGAGAGAGAGAATGAGAGTGAGAGAGGGCTCAAATGGGGGGTACGGCAGAGAGAGAAGAAGAGAAAATCTCAAGTAGACTCCATGCTGAACGCAGAGCCCAATGCAGGGCTCCATCTCTCAAACCTGAGGTCATGACCTGAACCAAAATCAAGAGTTGGGTGCTTAACCACTGAGCCACCCATGCACCCCTATTTGAACATAGATCTTATTAAATAAGATTAATCAAAAACTGAAAAATATGTTGGCAAAAGTCATAACTAATCCTTAACTATCTCAAAGTCTCAATTCTAGGGTAATTGAAGACTTCTGAAAAAAAGATGAAGACACTGAAAAAAAAACATTTCCCATTCTTATAGAAATTCAAGGGAGCTCTAAAAGCATTTAACACACTTTTAAGGAGACTACTTTATCATCTCAATATATCTTCAGGGAAATAAAACTTTAGAATTAATTCAAAATATATTTAACTGCTCTAGGGCATAAATCTAGCAAAAACGAAGTAGAAATATGTCAGACTAGAAATTGGTAACCATAGGCTCTATGGTAGCATATCTCAGGCTCATGCACTTAATGAAAACATTCTCAGGTGACTATTGGCACATTGCTCATTATTCACTTGAAAAACTAGGTCAATATTCTCAAACAGGAGTGTACAAACATCAACTAGGATTTTGTTTAAATGTGCATTCTGATTTAGTTGGTCAAGGATGAACACTGACATCCTTCATTTCTAACAAATTGCCAGAGGACACTGAGGCTGCAGGTCCATGAATTAATCTTTGTGTAACCAGGATGTAGGTGATATGGAGTAAAGCTGATTCAGAGTCTTAGAAATGTGGAGTGAGAAATAGGCCATGTGGTTCATGGCCATGTGGTTCAGGGCTGCAGACAGTTTTGGACGGTTTGATGTCTTAATCATTTAGGACTGCTGTACCATAGTATAGACTAGTCAGCTGTTAACTAACAAGTATTTCTCCTGCTTTTGGGAGCTGGAAGCCTGAGGTCATGGTGTCAGCATAGTTGGATTCTGATGAGAGTTCTGATGCAGGTTGCAGACTGCGGATATTTTGCTTTATCCTCTCCTGGGTATTATTCATGTATCACGGTAAAAATCTCAAAGTTGTGTCTACAGATGAATGTGTCAAACTAAATTATCAGTCATATGACTTCTTTGGTTGAGTTTTGCCTTATTGCACTTTGCAATATTATGTTTTTTGCAAACTGAAGGCTTGTGGCCACGCTCTGTCAAGCAAGTCTATTGGTGCCATTTTTTCAATAACATTTATTCAGTTCATGTCTCTGTGTCATTTTTGGTACTCATCACAATATATTAAAATTTATCACCATTATATTTTTATGGTGATTAGTGATCTTTGATGTTACTATTTCAATTATTTTGGGGGCATCATGACCCACACCCATACACAATGGCGAACTTAATAAATAAATACTGTGTGTGTTCTCAGTACTCCAATCCAAACAATCCATCATTGGCCCATTTCTCTCTGTTGTGTTAAAGGCACAGCATTTTTGAAAAATGAAGCCAATTAATAAGCCTACAATTGCTCCTGTATTCAAGTGAATGGAAGAGTCCTATGTCTCTTCTAATCAAAAGCAAGAAATGAGGGTGCCTGGGTGGCTCAGTGGGTTAAAGCCTCTGCTTTCGGCTCAGGTCATCATCTCAGGGTCCTGGGATCGAGGCCCACATCAGGCTCTATGCTCAGCAGAAAGTATGCTTTCCCCTCTCTCTCTCTGCCTGCCTCTCTGCCTACTTGTGATCTCTATCTGTGTCAAATAAATAAATAAAATCTTAAAAAAAAAAGCTAGAAATGATTATGCTTAGGTGAAGAAAACAGGTCAAAAACTGAGATTGCCCAAAAGCTTCCCTCATGTGTCAAATAGCTACCCCACATGTGAGTGCAAAGGAAAAGTTCCTGAAGAAAATTAAAAGTGCTACTCAGTGAACATATCAAAGCCGGAAGAAAATTAAAAGTGCTACTCAGTGAACATATCAAAGATAAGTAAGTAAATCAGCCTTATGGTGATATGGAGAGAGATCTAGTGGTCTGCATGGAAGATCAAACCAGACACAATATTCCCTTAAGCCAAAGCCTAATCCCGAGAAAGGCCCTAACTCTCTCTTCATTTCTATAAAGGCTGAGAAAGGTGAGGAAACTGCAGAAGGAAACTATGAAGCTAGCAGAGGTTGGTTTTTGAGGCTTAAGGAGAAAAGATGTCTCCATAACACAAGAGTGCATGGTGAAGCAGCAGGTGCTGATGTAGAAGCTGCAGCAAGTTCTCCAGGAGATCGAGCTCAGATCATCAATGTTGGTAGCTACACTAAATTATAGATTTTCAGTATAGATGAAATAGGCTTCTGCTGAAAGAAGATACCATCTAGGACTTTCATAGCCAGAGAGGAGAAGCCAATCCCTCGCTTCAAAGCTTCAAAGGAGGGTGGACCTCTCTTGTTAAGGATGAATGCAGAGGGTGACAAGAAGTTGAAGCTGAGGCTCATCTACCATGCTGAAGATCTAGGACCCTTAATAATTGTGTGAAGTGTAGTCTGCCTGTGCTCCATGAATGGCACAACAAAGACTGGATGACAGAACATCTGTTTACAACATGGTTTACAGAATTGGTTAAGCCCACTGTTGAGACCTACTGTTCATTAAAAAAAAAAAAAGTCCTTTCAAAATATGTCTGCTCATTGACAAAGCATCTAGTCACCCAAGAGCTCAGATTGATATATACCTTAGGATTATTGTTGTTTTCATGCCTGCTAATACGACATCCATTCTTTAGCCCATGATCAAAGGGTAATTTAGATTTTCAAACTTAATATTGAAGAAATACATTTTGTAAGGCTATAGCTGCCATAGATGGTGATTCTTTTGATGGATCAGGGGAAGGAAATGGAAAACCTTCTGCAAAGGAGTCACATTTTTGATTCATGGGAAGAAGTCAAAATATCAACATTCACATGAGTTTGGAAGAAGTTGATTCCCACCCTTGTGGATGACTTTGAGGGGTTCAAGACCTCAGTGGAGGAAGGGATTACAGATGTGGTGGAAATAGCGAGAGAACTACATATGAAGCACAGTCTAATGATGTGATTGATTTGCTGCAATCTCCTGATAAAACTTGAAAGGATGAGGAATTGTTTCTTTTGGATAAACGAAGAAAGTGATTCCTTTTTTATTTTATTTATTTATTTATTTATTTATTTATTTATTTATTTATTTATTTATTTATTTTTGGCAAGAAAGTGGTTTCTCGAGATGCAATGTACTCCTGGTGCAGATGCTGTGAAGATTCTTGAAAGGACAACAAAGGTTTAGATTATTGCAGAAATTTAGTGGTAAAACAGTGGCAGGGGTTCAGAGGATGTACTCTAAGTTTGAACAAAGTTCTTCCATGGGTAAAATGCTACAGAGCAATCATTCATAACAGGAGAAGTTCATAAATGTGGCAAACTTCATTGTTATCTTATTTTAGGAAGTTGTCACCATCACCCCACTGTTAGCAACCACCACCCTGATCAGTCAGCAGCCATCAACATCCAGACAAGACCCTCATCAGCAAAAATTAGCACTTGCTGAAAGCTCAGATGATGGTCAGCATTTCTGAGCAATAAAGTTTTTAAAATTAAAGAATGTACATTGTTTTTTATATATAATGCTATTGCACACTTAATAGATTATAGTATGGTATAAATAGGCACCGAGAAACCAAAATATTATTTGATTCCATTTATCGAGATATGCACTTTACTGCAGGGGCATTGAACCAAACCTGCAATACCACTAATGTATGCTTGTAAACAGTGAATAAACAAATAAACCAATAAACCAAGAAACAAATAATTAAAATTTCCCATAAAGAAATATTGCAAATAAATTTTATAGATAGTACTCCCTAGAATTATTTTGTGTTCTCCAGAGAAACAAAGCCAATAAAGTGTGTGTGTGTGTGTGTGTGTGTGTGTGTGTGTGTGTGTGTGGAGAGAGAGAGAAAGAGAGGGATTGATTTTAAGAAATTGACTCATGATCTCGTGATTGTGGGAGCTTGGTAATTACAATTTGCCTCAGAGGCTGGTCGACTGAAGACTCAGAGAAGAGTTTCAGTTTGAGTCCAAAGATAGTCTGCTTGCAAAATTCCTTTTTGTTTGAGGATGTCAGTCTTTTTCATGAAGGCCTCAGCTGACTGGATGAGCCCACCCACATTATGAGGGGTAATCTGCTTTACTCAAAGTCTACGAATTAAATGTTAATGTCATTCAAAAAAGAGCCTCACAAAAAAGTCTAGAATAATATTTGACCAAATATCTGGGCACTGTAGCCTCTCTAAGTTGACATATAAAATTAATCATCACACTCCTCAGGAGATCAAGGATACCTTTCCATCCTTTAAATGTGGCCTATACATATGAATTTCCTTCCAACAAGTTCAGTTTGGAAAGAGAAGGGAAAGAATAACTTTACAGTGCAAAAACTTGAAAAAAACTGTCAGGTGATCAAGGTCAATATTAACAACATAAATGGTGCTGTTGCATGTACTATCAACATGATGTGATTATTATGGCACTTTCCTCTATGGCCTTCCTCTCCAAGACTCCAAACCCCGGGTTACTCATGAGAGAAAAATTAGACAAACTCTGATTAATGAGCATTCTACAAAATACTTGATCAATACTCTTAAAAACTTCCAAAATCATCAAAAACAAGGAAGATCTTAGAAACTGTCACAATCTAGAGTAGGGTAAGAAGATATAATGACTAAATGTATTGTGGAATTATAGGTGGGATTTGGACCAGAAAAGGGACATTAGATAAAAACTAAGAAATCTGAAAAAAAGTATGAACTTTTTAAGGAATAATTTAACAATATTGATACATTTGTTGTGGTAAATATACCACACTAATAATTTGATATGTTAATAAAAGAAATTGGGTGTGGGTTATAAGGGAATTCTCTCTGCTCTCTTTACAAAGTTTCTGTAAATATTTTTTTTAAGATTTTATTTATTTATTTGACACAGAGAGAGACCACAAGTAGGCAGAGAGACAGGCAGAGAGAGGAGGAAGCAGGCTCCCTGCTGAGCAGGGAGCCCGATGCGGGCCTCGATCCCAGGACCCTGAGATCATGACCTGAGCTGAAGGCAGAGGCTTTAACCCACTGAGCCACCCAGGTGCCCAAAAGTTTCTGTACATCTTAAAGTCTCTTAAAATAAAATGTTTATTACAAAAAAAGAACTTAAAACAAAAAAGTCCATGAATTTTTACATCAGACAGACCTTTAAACAAGGAAACCTAAAAACTCATAATTCTATTTTTCTCACTTTACAAGACTATAGAGAAAATATATTAAAAAAATAAATATGTAGAGTAACTAACAAATTGTCTGGCATATATGAGCTCCATAATGTTAATTTCCTCACTCTGCTCAGAACTCTTCAAGGAAAGGTGTAAGGCTTATTATTATTGTTATTTTAAGTCAGAATGCCAACAATTCATTGCAAAACAATAGGTGGTTGATTCATTTAGAAAACTAATTTCATTCAATCTTACAGCACTACTGTACATCCTTATATAAAGACCTCCATTAAACATATATAACCACTAGTGGGAGGGAAGCAATAAAATTCTCCATGGAGAGTACAGATTTTCAATGCAGGTAATCAATATTCTTGGAACATCCTCAAAAGCAAGACTAAAAGGAAAAGAAATCAAATAACCTACTGCTGGCAGCATATGATGCTATACACTTAAACTGATGTATGTTGAATCTGGCAGTCTCCATGGCGTTTAGCAGATAAATCTCTTTACCAGAACTCTCAGGTCAGCTAAAATGTACAGCAGACACATTTAATCCAAACTGCTTAGTTGGAGGAAACTCTGTTGGTGGTCACAGACACCAAAGATCCAGGTATAGGAAATTCTGAATTAGGCAGTCTCCAGTTTAATTCTCCCCTACACTGCCTCCCTGCATCCCACACCCAAACACACATGATCACATTTTTCTCTCACCCTCTCTCTCTCTCTCTCTGAGAATCCATGTCTAACATTTTGGATTTCGGGTTGATTTTCGGTTGATTATACACTCATAAATTTAAAAACAAACACAGAATAAGTGGATGTCTAAGCTGGAAGTGGTCTTACCTTTCAGATCAATGGTCATGAATTCAAATAATTCACTTTGGGGAAATCTAAACATAGTTTATTTGCTTGCATGCTGGGCAGTGTGAAGTACTAAATACAGCTGGAGTCAGTGCCTATGCTGCAAGCCATTAAATGCCCCATGGTTTTTATTAAAGGCAATTATTTTCAACTGTGTGCCATGTGGCTCATTCCCACAGTCCATCTGATGGTTGAAATCATATGTGAATAGAGAAGTTTGTGTATATACAACAATACACATGTACAAATAAAATCTTAAAATGTGTTTAAACAGTACAAAAATCCGAAAAAAAAACTTTAAATAGGAATAAGTAAAAGTATTAGGTGAAATGTATGTGGAAGTCTTCACATTTTAGTATTTTCATTCCTGGTTTTGCATCAGAAAATTTTAAAAACATGACTTATTTTAAAAAATTATTTTCCAAAGTCAGAAAAATCATTTTTATGAACCCTAGGATTTTCAGCATGGTAGATGAGCCTCAGCTTCAACTTCTTGTCACCCTCTGCATTCATCCTTAACAAGAGAGGTCCACCCTCCTTTGAAGCTTTGAAGCGAGGGATTGGCTTCTCCTCTCTGGCTATGAAAGTCCTAGATGGTATCTTCTTTCAGCAGAAGCCTATTTCATCTATACTGAAAATCTATAATTTAGTGTAGCTACCAACATTGATGATCTGAGCTCGATCTCCTGGAGAACTTGCTGCAGCTTCTACATCAGCACCTGCTGCTTCACCATGCACTCTTGTGTTATGGAGACATCTTTTCTCCTTAAGCCTCAAAAACCAACCTCTGCTAGCTTCATAGTTTCCTTCTGCAGTTTCCTCACCTTTCTCAGCCTTTATAGAAATGAAGAGAGAGTTAGGGCCTTTCTCGGGATTAGGCTTTGGCTTAAGGGAATATTGTGTCTGGTTTGATCTTCCATGCAGACCACTAGATCTCTCTCCATATCACCATAAGGCTGATTTACTTACTTATCTTTGATATGTTCACTGAGTAGCACTTTTAATTTTCTTCAGGAACTTTTCCTTTGTACTCACATGTGGGGTAGCTATTTGACACATGAGGGAAGCTTTTGGGCGATCTCAGTTTTTGACCTGTTTTCCTCACTAAGCATAATCATTTTTAGCTTTTGATTAGAAGAGACATAGGACTCTTCCTTTCACTTCAATACAGAGGCCACTGTAGGCTTATTAGCTGACCTAATTTAAATACTGTGTTGAGGAGAGAGAGAGAGAGATGGGCAAATGATGGTTTGGTGGAGCTTTCAGAACACACAGAACAGCTTTTGATTAAATTCACTGTCTTAGATAGGAGCAGTTTATGTCATTCCCAAACTGTTAAAGTAGTAGCATCAAAATCACTGTTCACAAGTTACTATAAAAGATAGAGTAATCATGACAAGTTTGAAATATTGTGAGAAATAACAAAATGTGACACGGAGATAGGAAGTGAGCTGAAGCTGTTGGAAAAATGGTACCAACAGACTTGGCTTGAGACAGTGTTGCCATAAGCCTCAATTTGTAAAAATACAGTATCTTTGAAGTTCTCTAAAGCAAAGCACAAGAAAATGAGGTATGTCTGTCTAGCAGTCTGGACCCATGGATATTACTTTATACTTTAGCTCGTAATCCAATAACACTTTATTTTGTTGCTCAAATTGTTCTAACTTTGGCCATTGAGAGCTCTTTTTTTTTTTTTTTTTGGCTACTGTGTCCCTTTTCATACACTCATCATGGTGTGTGTGGTGTGTATATGTGTCTATTTTGTTTGTTTGAATATTTCCTTACTTTCTGGCACTGTAAAGTGTTCCAAGCTCATAATACTGGTGCCCTGCCCCAGCCATAGCACTAACCAGTATTTCATGCACTCTTTGGCATAATACACTGACTAAATTGATATTAAGGAAAAGAAACACATATGTCTATTAGCTTACCTGAAATGTATGTAATTTGAACTGTTGTTAATAATGGTTATTAAGTGGATTTGAGATGAAGACTGTATTTGGCACTATGAGATAATGTAAGTAAACTTACATATATATTATAGTTTTCATATAATTTACAATCACATCTGAAAAATTGAGAACATTAAAAAAATTAATTAGCCAATGTTTATGGTAAGTTATGTTATGTGCAACTGATACATAATTTGGGATGCAAGAGCTAGGGCTGGAGCCATTGTCAAGTGTAATAAACCATTAGATGTTCATGTCCTTAAAAATTGTGGTTCAGTTGGAAAGGAGTTGAGAAATGTCATCTAACATTGTCCCTTTAATATCTTGAACACTCAGTAGACACCAGTTGAATTAATGGATATGTACTCTGATTGGAAAAAACAAAGACTATAGAGTAAGCAAATTAATTTGGCTTGGGTAAAGATTGCATATGGAAGTTAAAAAGAAATGAATAGTTAGAATAGTACAGAGGGAGCGTGACATGAATGCTCTGGAGTACTGGCAAGAGCTGGATGAGGTTTGGATTTATAGAGGAATGGCTGTGTGGTGTTTGGAAGGTGGAGAGGGGGCAATGTTTCAGCTTGAGTGTAATTTATACATAACTAGGGAATGACTAAGATGATGGACCTGCCAGAAATCTTTTTCCATATGACATTGAAGGACCTTCTTAGAACAAATATAAATGAAATAAAATGTGAAAAACCCAGGAAGAAAGGTGTAGTTATGTCTCAAGGGTAGGCTAGTGTTGTGAATGTTGAAACTGGAATTTGTTTCTAAGCCTCTTTCTCTTTGGTCTCAAATATTTGGATTCATGGCTGGGTGATGGACATTGGGGAGGCTATGTGCTATGGTGAGTGCTGTGAAATGTGTAAGACTGATGAATCACAGACCTGTACCCCTGAAACAAATAATACATTATATGTTTAAAAAAAAGAAAAAAGAACTACAGAGAGATTTAGCCAAGGGGAAGAGGTGGTACAGAGGGGTGAGTAGGTGAAGATTAGCAAGGCAGAAAGATCTGCTTAACTCAGTGACCAAATAATCCATATAACTACTTGCCCCAATTATGCTATTTTTGAGAGTAAAAGAGATAGCTGTTAATAATTATTCAGAGATGCAAGAGTGATCAGGATTTATGAGATTTATGTAATTTCAAAACTATCTCAAGTAGGAGATTGGGGATAACTCTGATATAAGAGGTCATGAGGAGAAGAAATATTCGAGGAAGATCATTTCAGCACCTGCATGAGGAAATCTTTGGGACAGAAAGAAAAGCTGGAGTTGCAAGACACCATCTATGTCTATCACACTTACCCAGCATTGTAAAGATAGAAGGTAAGAATGTTATACAACAAAAATTAAAGCAAGAATCTGAGACAAAGGAAATTGGAAGAACTTTATAATAATTGCTTATATAAGGAGAAATATAATAATTATAATAATAATTAATACTTAATTTTTCAAAACTTGAAAGACTCAAAATTCACTAAAAACAATGTGAGTATTCAACAAATGTGACTAATGGTTTTGTGCCTTCTCTGTGCATTTTAGCTTCTCAGCCCTCAGAGTGTCATTATTATTGTTACCAATGGTCCTTTTGAAAACAGCATGACTACAAGTCTCTTTCTATATCACCAACACTTTTCCATGTTCCAAAGCTTTCTATATCCAGATGATAAAATGATCTCCCTCAAATACTTCATCTCAATATTCTGCAACTCAAAGTCAAAACTACCATTTAATTATAACATATATATAGTATCTAGTGTATATATAATTTTATATATATATATTTATGTATAATTATAACTATTATCATGGATGTAGGTTATTTGAAATGTACATTGATTTTTTTAAAGATTAATTTCTTTATTTTAGAAAGAGAGAGAGACCATGAGTTGAGGAAGGGGCAGAGGGAGAAGGAGAGAGAGAATCCTTAAACAGACTCCCCACTAAGTGTGGAGCCTGATGCAGGGCTCATCACAGGGCTCCCCACAACTCTTGATCACAGGACCCTGAGATCACGATCTGAGCCAAAGTTAAGAGTCAGCTACTTAACTGACCGAGCCACCCAGATGCCCCAGAAATATACATTTATTTTAAATTCTCTTTCCCACCTTCTTTTGCTGAAGGATTTAAGAGTTGATGGTACAAAAACATCAGTTGTTTCAAATCAAAGTCCCCTTTTACTCTTATATTATAGGTGATATTAAACTGTCTTTACCATAAATCGTAATATAAATGAAGCTTTGTGAATATTTAAATGAAATCAATATATGGGATATCTAAATTCCCAACAAAATTTTTTAAACATATGCTGATTGCCAAAGTTATATCTATGATGCTATTTATTGTGTTTGCAATAATTTGAAATCTTTATTATTTGATAGAATATTATGGAGAAGTAAAATGTGCAAGATGGAAAATCACTGGTGTAGTTGATATTTGTTTTTAACCCTCTAATCCCGGAAGAACAAAAATATAAAAATGTATTATTTCTAGCAAGCATGTCACTGTATGTATGGTTATAGAAATTGTATGCATGTAGCTTTCACTGGATATTGGCTTAACAGAGGCACATATTTCCTGCAAATCATTTCAATCTCAAAGCATTTAAAATAAAATTCCATTTTGTGTTAGCTTGAAAAAAAGGTTAAGAAACTTTTGAAAAATCACCATTAAAATTGAAGGAACAGGGCGCCTGGGTGGCTCAGTGGGTTAAAGCCTCTGCTTTCGGCTCAGGTCATGATCTCAGCGTCCTGGGATCGAGGCCCTCATCGGGCTCTCTGCTCAGCAGGGAGCCTGCTTCCTCCTCTCCCTGTCTCTCTTCCTGCCTCTCTACCTACTTGTAATCTCTCTCTGTGTCAAATAAATAAATAAAATCTTAAAAAAAAAAAAGCTAATTAAAAAAAAATTGAAGGAACAAAACAATTGAACTAGTACCATTTTCCCAAATAGTAGAATTATCTTACTGGCTCACACCCAAACATTATTTCCTAGAGGCTGACAAGATCTAGTTGTAAATCTCTACACAAATCCAGCTTGACAAGAAATTGAAGAAAAAAAAATAACACAGCTATGTAATTTTGTTGACAAATTAATTTCTCACAATTAATATAAACAAGCATCTGAATCTAAAAATACTTTATATTACTAACTCAAAAATAAGTCAAAAAGTGCAAAAATGAGATAAACATTGTCTATTATTTTGATTAGATAGACAGTGGTTCTCAATCCTTAGTGCAAATTATACTCCTCAGGAGACATTTGAAAGAATTTGCAACACCTGGACCCACCCTAGCCAGAACAACTAGATTCTCTTGGAGTTAGGGGTCATTCACAAATTGTTTCTGGTTTTCCTTTTGTTTTGTTTTGTTTTGTTTTTTAAGCTCCCCAAGGGATTTTTTAGGCACTTGAGGTTGAGACTACAAAAGTGGTGTCAAAACTTTGACATTAAGGATCTAATGCAATTCCCTGAATAACTGCTTCTTCTTAAAACTTCCATGCAGTGAGAACCTCTGGATGGTTTCCCTAAACCTGCCTTTTGCATCAGGATCCATCTTCATTTAATGAGTTTGATGGTTTTTTTTTTCTTTTTTTTTTAAGAGAGCAAGAGCACACAAGTGTTGTGGGGAGGGGCAGAGAGAAAGGGAGAGGAACAGTCCCAAACAAGCTCCACCTTCAGCTTGGACCCTGAGATCATGACCTGAGCCCAAATCAAGAGTCAGATACCTAACCAACTGAGCCAGCCATGCACCCCTGAGTTTGATCTTAATAATGTGTTTAATTGCTTGTCTCTAATCTAAGTGACAGTGTGTTTCTTGAAGGCGAGGGGAATTTTTTTTCTCTGAATCTACTACCTATAGTACAAACTACAACACAAACAAAAACTCAATTTTAAAGAAATGCATGCATGAAAAAATGTTTTTTCCTTTAATATTGCTGATCATCACTTGTAATAATCATGGAGTATTTTCATAATTACGTCCTTACAAATTTAATACAACTAGAAAACTGAATGCAATGCAAATGAATAAAGAATAATAGACACGGGATTTACTTAAGAGAAGCCCATTTAGCAAATTAAATGAAAAACAATATTTAGATTACTTGTTCTTAGCAGTTAAATAAGCTGCTTTCCTTAGTTTTAAAAATAGAATTCCTCTCCTTACAAAATTAAACTAAACAGAATAGAGCCAATTTGTGACACAAATATCATTTTTATTTCTATATATGTAAAAGTAGAGTGGACAAGATATCCCTGCCTACAATATGCAGTATGTATAGATGCTGAGAAGTGGACCCAGGGAACATATTGTGTCACTATGCTAGGGAAATTATATATATGCAATTTTCCTTATAAATATAGATGAACACAATGCTGACTTTTAATATCTAAAACCAGTAGGAAAATCATTGATGATAATTTCCATCATGCTTCTCCTGCTTTATTCCGGCCACTTTTTCCACATAAATACATGGCCACAGGAATACCTGTGTTCCATACTAAATGAGAATTGGGTCAGAAAAAGAGGTAGTCTCATATTTGTTTAACAAATATCTTGTACTTAAGGCAGCAGAAAAGGGGAGTACTATAAGTGAATATATGCCATACAAAATGCCATAGGATTTCTCAACCTAAGCCCTGAAAATTACAGCTGGAATCAGTTAAAAAAATTACATTCCATTAACACCGTGCAACATTTAGAGGGTTGACCTGCTTCTGTCTAGCCTGTTAACAACTGCGAGCTGGACACACTCAAATGTTCTGTTTATTGTTTTCTTTATTACCTCTTTTCTTAGATGAACATAAAATGTAAGTGGGGAAAACTGGCAGTGTGAATTTTATTTAAGTATGAAGAAATACATTTCATTTAAAAATCTATATTATTTATATTGGCTTTGTTAAAATTCATTCATTATTACTGGACATGTTATGTATGTAAATTGAAGAAAGAATTTAGTGCTTAATTATCAAATGTATTAGCAAGTGTGGGACTAATATTCAGTAAGCATCTGGCCTAGATATAAAATAAGCATCTGTCTTATGCTTACAGCATAGAATAGTTCATTCATTTAAACCAGGGTCACAGGTTCAGATTTTTATCCACAATCTGAATGGACCTACCTGATTTCCAGAGTTGGAATATAAATCAGACGAGATCAGATTTCACCACCCCTCATCCACTCTTCCCTCATTGGCCTTTCTTTGGAACTTGCAAATATAGAATTCAGCAAGAATAATGAAAATAGAAATAACAAGAAAATAACATCTGATGAATTGTTACAGACAAAATCTAATTCTCTTCTCAATTTTCCTCATCTACCTTGGATGAAACTTCCCTTTAAGAGCATCACACTAGTATAGAATCATGCATATATTTCTATTATTAAAGCAAGTCACCATCAAATAACTCCTCTGTATTACACTTTATATTCTGTGGGTTATAATGTCACTTGTCCCTTCGGACCATATTGTTTATAGGCTGTTTTATATATATTTTATATTTTTATATAGTACACTGACAAATGAAATTATATCCTCAGGTTCCTAAAGTCATGTTTTTACTAATGGTTTAATGTAAGGACTGAATTGATATCTATTGGATTAGATATTATAAAAAATGTGATCTCAGGAGCATTGTTCCTTCACATTGCCATTTGCCATACCAATAACCTACAAATTCCTTGCATAATGTTCAATTTCATTTTAAGCTAAGTTTCCAGCTTATTATCTACTTTTGCTGCAGGCACCTGCTACTTCACCCAAATAAATACATTTGCAACTTCTCCACTTCTTCCCTTTTAAGAATTACTCTTTGTCCTGTTTTAAAATATATGAAAAGGTCTTCTGTAGCACCCTCCATCTTGCATTAGAACAATTTATGTGTCGGTCTTACCAGTGGAAGGTGAGTTCACAGTGGCAATGAGTTCATTTTATTTCTCTCTGAATATTTATTAAACGTACTGAGAACTCTTGTGCCAAATGTTGTGATAAGCACTTTATATCCTAATAATCATCAGATTGGAATTATACTAAGAACTGGCACTGTTTTACTGATGAGGAGAAAATGTGGCTTTTAGAAGTTGAGATCTTGACCAGGCTCACATATCAAATAAATGGGAGCTTTAGGATTTGAATTCAGGACTCTCTTAAAGCACATACTATTAACCACAAGTACTTACTGGTTCCCAAATTAAAGGGTGTGAATACAAATAAAAGAAACCCATAAAAGCAAATAAAGCATACAAAATAAATATGTATTTGTTTATGTGGCCAAGATGTCCCCAAGCCTGGTGCTACAAAACAAGGTCACATTTTCATTTTAGAAGGGAGGAGGCCTCCACTCCCATCTTATACCACCCTGCTTGCTCTGGTCTAGGACGAGGGGCCGTACATGTACGGGTGGGATCTCTATGTGCTAAAATGTTCAGTGTGGTTCCTGAATTCATAAGGGCAATGCCAGACATCTGGTCTTCTCTTTGTCTCCACTCACACCCAGCTGTAGCCTGCTCCTTGCTTCTCTGTGGAGGGTGACTCATGGTAAGATTTTAATTTGGCCTTATTAGAAGGTGGAAAGCTCCACTAAGACTTTGAGTGTAGGTTACACAGACAAGAGATACTTGGTCATCAGAATCTTGTTTTCCATTGACTATGGCCTATAGCTACCTTAGGAACCACAGAGGAAGTAGTGAGTTAGGGCAGATAGGATTTTGGTTCTTTTTTTTTTTTTTTTTGAGTCATATCTTTCTTTATTATTCCATACCACAGACAAACTTCATAGAGTGAGTTTTCCTTATATACAAAACTGGGACAACAATATCTCTCTTACAACCCCCTTACAGTAATCACAAAGCATTGCATTCAGTTCTAACTGCTTTGTAATAATAAGTAACATATACAGAGTACTTACTATGTGCCAGACATGGTTCTGTGTGCTTTAATAAATTAATACCTTAATCCTCAAAAAGATCCTGAGATATGTGTATTAATTGTCCCATTTTATGAAGGACAAATTTGAGACTTATAAAAATTAAGCAACCTGCCTACTGTTAGAGTTTGCCACACACAAAGTCAGATAATCTGGCTCCAATGTCTACACTGTTGGCCTCTGGGTGACATTTCCTTTTTATTTATTTATTTATTTAAATTCAATTAATTAACATATAATGGGCTATTCATTTCAGGGGTAAAGGTCAGTGATTCATCAGTCTTATATAACACCCAGTGCTCATTACCTCACGTGCCCTCCTTAAGGTCTATTACCCAGTTACCCCATCCCTCCATCCCTCCATCCTCCAGCCACCTTCAATTTGTTTCCTATGATTAATAGTCTCTTATGGTTTGTCTCCCTCTCTGATTTCATCTTGTTTTATTTTTTCCTCTCTTCCCCTATGATCCTCTGTTTTGTTTCTTAAATTCCAGATGAGTGAGATCCTATGATAATCACCTTTCTCTGAATGACTTACTTATTTTGCTTAGCATAATACCCTCTAGTTCCTCCACGTTGTTGAAACTGACAAGATTTCAATTTTTTTTCAGATTTTATTTATTTATTTGACAGAGAAAATGAGAGAGAGAGAGAGCATGAGAGGTGGGAGGGTTAGAGGGAGAAGCAGACTCCCCACTGAGCAGCGAGCCCAATGTGAGACTCCACTGTGGTATCCCAGGATCATGATCTGAGCCGAAGGCAGTCGCTTAACCAACTGAGGCACTCAGGCACCCAATATTTCAATTTTTTAATGGCTGAGTAGTATTCCAGTGTGTGTGTGTGTGTGTGTGTGTGTGTGTATGTGTGTGTCCATTCAAATTGCCATTCATCTTCTTGATCCATTCGTCTATGGATGGACATCTGGGCTCTTTCCAAATTGGTTATTGGGGACATTGCTACTATAAACTTTGGGGTGCCAGTGCCCCTTCAGATCACTACATTTGTATCTTTAGGGTAAATCCATAGTAGTGCCATTGCTTGGTCATAGGGTAGCTCTATTTTCAACCTGAGGGACTTCCATACTGTTTTTCAGAGGGGCTGTACTAGCTTGCATTCCCACCAATAGTGTAGGAGGGTTCCCCTTCCTCAGCATCATTGCTAACATTTGTTGTTTCCTGACTTGTTAATTTTAGCCATTCTGACTAGTGTGAGGTGATCTTCTTGGGAAGGGGCCTGTTGTACTGATTCTCAGGTGTCTTCACCCTGGGTAGAATTGTACTGCCCTTGTCAGGGGCCAGGCTAAGTAAGCAGTTCTGGATTGTTCTATGTGGCTTTTGTTCCAGGAAGGCTTTCCATGCTGCTTTAGAGGATGAGAATGAAAACAGTGGCCTCCCAGTCTCCAGGCCCAGAGCCAAAAGCTCCGGGTCCCACTCCTCAGTGTGCCCTCAGGGAAAAGCAGCCAATCACTGCTATCTCCCTGGTTTCCAAATGCACTCTATGCTCACCCAGCCTGTGACCAGGCATTTCTATCTCAGGCATGCAACCCCATCTCCAATCTCCAAACCCTGCAAACTCCTGGTTTGCACCCGTGCTGCTCTTCTGGGAGAATGGGGGTGTTCTTCCCGCAGTTCTGCCTCTGCTTGGACAGTGGTTGCTGGACTGTGCCCTGGTTCATGGTTTATGGCAACACCTACCTGAGAGCCCACTCCTGGGCTTGCTGATTACAGCCAGCTTCCCCACTCAATGCCTGGGAGCTCTGCTACACTCAGGCACCCCCCCAGTCATCCTGAGACTACTCTGTCTTAGGGAGGGTTCCGCCCCACTTTGCCACCTAAGCATATTTTAGACAGGGATAGCCCTCATCCAAGCAGACTTCTATAAGTTCCGATTTTGCATTCCAGGGCTATATCATTTTCTCACATAGTTACCAATTGTGCGTGTGCGTGTGTGTGTGTGTGTGTGTGTGTGTGTGTGTGTGTATGCAGTGAAGACACTTAAGATTTATTCTCTTAGCAAATTTCAAGTATATAGTGGAGTATTATTAATATAATTACCCATTATATATTATATATTTAAAGTTTGTTCATCTTATAATGGAAAGTTTTTACCTTTTAACCAACATTTCCCCATTACCCCCCCACCCAGCCCAATGCAACCACAATTCTACTCTGATTTTATGAGTTTGACAGTTTTAGATTTGATATATATGTGATAGTATGAAATATTTCTCTTTTGGTGTCTGGCTTATTTTACTTGCATACTGTCCTCCAAGTTCATCCACATTTTCCAAAAGGCAGGATTTCCTTTTTCCAAAAGGTTGAATAATATTTCATTATATAAATGTACATATATTTATCATTATAGTAATATAATTTTATATATAGGTAATATACATGTGTGTGTATCCATATATATATTTATCTATATTGAATCTTTAAATTTCTTTTTTCATTCACTTGTTGACATTTTGTTTAGTTCCATATTTTAACTATTGTGAATAATGGTCAATGAACATGGGAGGGCAGGCATCTCTTTAAGATATTAATTTCATATGTATATGCATATGTATACACACATATATACATACATGCACATATACATATGTATGCACGATATTAATTTCACATATACTCATATATATACTTGTGTGTGTATATTCACGTATATGAATATATTTATAAACACACACAAGGATACTCAGAAATAGGATTGCTGGATCATAAAGCAGTTCTACTTTTATTTTTGTGAGAAACTGTCATACTATTTTCGGTAATGGTTGTACTAATTTACATTTCCATCAAAAGTGTTTAAAAGTTCCTTTTTCTTCACATCCTTGGTAGCACTTGTTATCTCCTCTCTTTTTTGAACTAGCTATTCTTGTTAAGGTGAGTGAGGTGATATATTATGTTTCTTTTTGAATTTTTTATTTAAGTGTTGACACAATGTTACATTCGTTCAAGGTGTACAACGTAGTGATTCAACTTCTCTGTATATTATGCAATGCTCACCACAAGTACAGCTACTATTTGTCACCACAATGATATGTTACAATATCATTAACTATATTTCCTATGATGTGCCTTTTATTCCCGTGACTTATTTATTACATAACTGGAAGCTTGTATCTTACCCTCTCCCTCACCCATTTTC
Organism: Ailurus styani; assembly: GCA_002007465.1. Lineage (NCBI taxonomy): Eukaryota > Metazoa > Chordata > Mammalia > Carnivora > Ailuridae > Ailurus > Ailurus styani. Next base: position 528,226 of record LNAC01000113.1, read on the forward strand.
CCCAGCCCCTCATGCCTTTCCCTCTGGCAACCATCAATTTATTCTCTGTATTTATAGATCTGATTCTGTTTTTTGTCTGTTTATTCATTTGTTTTTTAGATTACACAGATGAGTGAAATGAAATGGTATTTGTCTTTCTGAGTCTGACTTCTTTCATTTAGCATTGTACCCTCTAGGTCCATCCATATATTCACAAATGACAGGATCTCATCCGTTTTAAGGCCATGTAATATTCCATCAAGTATATATACCACATCTTCCTTATCCATTTGTCTATTGATGGACACTTACTACTCAATGTGGTTTTGATTTGTAGGTGCTCGATTATTAGTGATGTTGAGCACTTTTTCATGTACAGTTTAGTCATTTACATGTCTTCTTTGGAAAAATTTGTCAGTTCCTTTGCCCATTTTTTAAGTGGTTATTTGTGTGTCTGCTATCAAATTGCATATATTGGAGATAATAACATCTTATGAGATGGATGGTTAGCAAATATTTTCCTTCACTCTTTAGGCTGCTTTTTCATTTTGTTGTTTTCTTAGCTAAGCAGAAGCTTTTCAGATTGATGTAGTTCCACTTATTTATTTTTGTTTGTGTATATACTTTGGTATCATACCCAAAAAAATTATTATCAAGACTAATGTCAAGAAGTTTATTGTCTACGTTTTCTTCTAGGAATTTTACAATTTTAGGTCTTATGTTTAGGGCTTTAATCTATTTTGAGTTAATTTTTGTGTGTGGTATAAGAAAATGACCCAATCTCATTCTTTGTATATGGATAGCCAATTTTCACAACACCATTTACTGAAGAGACTATGCTCTCCCCACTGTGAATTTTTGGCACCTTTGTCAAAGATTAGTTGACTGTATACATGTGTGTTTATTCTAGGATCTCTTGTCTATGTTATCAGTTTATGATTCTATTTTTATGCCTGTACCATATTGCTTTGGTTACTATAGCTTTGTAATATGTTTTGAAGTCAGACAATATGATGCCTCTATCTTTGTTCTTGCTCAATATTGTGTTGTCTGTTTGGAGTATTGTGTGGTTCCATATGACATTTAGTGGTTTTTTTTTTTTCATTTTTGAAAAATTTGTAGATCTTTGGGAAGTATGGATATTTTAACAATATGAATTATCTAATCCATGAATACAGAATATTTTCAATTTATGTGTGTGTGTTTTAATGTATCTCAACAGTCTTAATAATTTTTAGCATACAGATCTTTCATCTTTTAAGTAATTTATAACTATTATTTCTGATGCTTAGTGTTTTCTTCTTTTTCTAATTCTTGAGGTGTAAAGTAAGATTGTTTGAGATCTTTCTTTTTTCTTAATGTAGGCATTTGTTGTTATAAACGTCCCTCTTAGAACCATTTTTGCTAATCCCATAAGTTTTGGTATGTTCTGCTTACATTTTCATTTGTCTCAAGATACTTCTGATTTTTCTTTTGATTTCATCTTTGACTCATATGTTACTTAGGAGTGAGTTGTTTAATTTTCACATATTTGTGAATTTTCCAACTTTCCTATTGTTATTGATTTCTAGTTTTATACCACTGTGGCTAGAAAAAGCACTTGATATGATTTCAATCTTAAATTTGTTAAGACTTGTTTTGTGGTCTAAATTACGATCTATCCTCATACACTGGAGAAGAATATGTATTATGTAACTATGATAGTTTATTTCTATACTCTCAATTCTATTTCACTGATTTGTATGACTTACCTTATGCCAGCACCACACTGCTTTGATTACTATACCACTGTAGTAAGTTTTGAAATCAGGAAGCAAAAGTTTTGCTTTTCCTTTTCAGGATTATTTTGACTATTCTGGGTCTCTGGAATTTCCATAGGAATTTTAGAATCAGGTTGTCAATTTCGCAACTAAGTTAGCTGAGTTAATTGTTTGGTGTTGGACCTCAAAATGTGCAGCCTTGAGCATATGCACATTTACCCTGGGATAACAGTAGTTTTGGCAGGGCTGTTTCTTGCTACCTCTTTCTTGATCTCTCTGTTAAGCTACCTGTCCCATTTGCTATTACACCCAGCTCCACTAATAACCAGATGATCACTTTAATAACCAGATGTCACTTTGACAATGCCTTGGAACATAAGTCGCTCCCTAATCTGATTCTGTGAAATCTGCGCCCCTTTGCAGAAGGTGTTTTTGAGGGTAGTCATTGAGGTTTGCTTCTGACCTCAGAAAGGCCCTACTTAGTTGTCAGTTTCCCGATTCTCTTTGGTAAATGTCCTGCTTTACAGTTTAGCTTACTTATCTCATGACACCACTATTGTATTCTTAGTTGCTTGCAACCAAAATCTCCTATTATTTCCAAGATTAACTGTTAGGCTTAAGTTTCCCCACACTATTCTAGATAAAGTCATTTCTTTCTTGGATAGTTTCAGAGTTCTGTTTTTATGGCCTGTGTTTTTCCCCTGAGAAAAATCTCTGAGCTGCTTCTGTTGAGCTGGAGGTGAGAACAATGGCCCACTTGGTTAAGCTCCTTATTCTTAATTAGCAAGAACTTTTTTTTTTTTTTTGAGCATCCTTAGGCATAAACTTTCCATGAAGTCAGCTTCTTTGGCGAGAGCTTTGATGTCTTTTTTCTTGTGGACTCTCTCACTGAGTGAAAATTTTTGGCAAAAATCTCTGAGTAACTACTCTGGGTTTTGGGGGAGTAGGTGGTAGTTTCTAATCTTTACTGCTTGCATCTCCTAGCTTGGAATCTCCACCGTACAAACCAAATGGGGTGAAGACAGTTGAGGCCAGATTTTGCCATGCCTCTAGGCAGGGCCTTGGCTTGTCATACATTTAGGCAGAATGTAAGGTAGAGACTCCATAAGTAGGGTATAGCATCTATACCCTATACGTAGATAGGGAAAAGTCTCTACCTTGTGGGTAAGGACTGCATTGAGTAAGAGAGCTCCTGGACTATTGGTCACAAATACCAGGAAATTAGCTTCTTTAAATTGAAGTTAGAAGTGTTGAGAAATGCTGGTAGCCTGCCTTGCCTGGTAAGACAAGCTTAAGTTAGAAAGCTTAAGAGGGGGAAACCCTGTCTTTTGGCCACAGATGCCCTGAGTATAGCTTCCATCAAGTTAAGTTAGGGGGAGAAGGTGTTGCAAATCATGGCTCATATGTCACAGACTCTCTTGCTGCTCTTACTAAATTTTAGTAGATTTTCTTGAATAATTGTTTCTTCATTTGATGTATGACTTTGGTACAATTCCAGAGACTTTAAATGATTGTTCTTATATAGTTTTAATCAGCTTTGTTTGTTTTACTGGAGAATTATGAGGGATACTATGAGTGCAATATATAGGAAAAGACTTCAGAAAACTTATAATAGATAGTTTTATTTAATTGGAAATATCAAGGAAAGCCCTGGAATGTCCCATATTGTCATATCCATGCTTCACTCACAGGCATATAACACAATTTTTAGCCAGTAATATATATATGGGTAAATTATCTAGGACATTTCAAGGACTTCTGAATCTTGAAATAAGACCCAAGAAAGATAAAACCTACTTCTATCTTTAGATATTATGCAAAGAATATGATTCCCATAGTTGGTATAACTACCATAAATCCTGAAAGATGATAATCTTTCACAAGAGGAGGCATATTAGGTGAGAATGATAGAGAATAAAGATGGGAAAAGTCTGGGGCTTTGATGACATTAACCCTTCTTGAGTGTCCCTTGACTGGTTACAGGATATAAAAAAAACTGCCATTGAATAATAGATTTGGAGTTGTTCATTACTTGCAGCCAAAGCATTTTGATAAAGGGAGAAGAAAAAAGTATTTTCAGTTTAGTTATGGCTGATGAAAACATCATGACCATGAGGAAGAGGAAAGAATTTGAGGAATGTAAAAGGGGAGAGGACAGAGAGGTAGGTAGGGAAGAACAGGTGAGGCCCTTTAGAGCATGTTAAAGACTTTTTTTTTAAGATTTTATTTATTTGAGAGAGAGAGCACAAGCAGGGGGAAGGGCAGAGGGACAAGCAGATTCCCCAGTGAGCAGGGAGCCTGACACAGGGCTTGATCCCAGGACCCCAGAATCATGACCTTAACTGATGGCAGACCCTCAACTGACTGAACCACCCAGGCGCCCTAAAGGAGTCTGTTCTTATCAAAATGACAGAAAGAAATGATTGGAAGTTTTTAAGAAAAAAAGGAGATTCAGATTTATGTTGTGACAATGTTGTTCTGGCAGAAATGCAGAGAATGTATTTGCAATATAGAAACAGAGTGTATATGCAGATAGAACAACTGAAGATAATGGAATGCAAGGGAGAAATGATTATAACTGGGATTTTCAAATATGCAATAGAAGTAGGGTGAAGATATCTAAGCCGTAACCACAAAAGGATTTTGATGGATTGGATTAATGGAGTGGACTTTAAATAGTGTCAAGAATGATATCTACATTCTGTTCTTACAGAGGACTGAATAGTGATACTATTTATTAAGATAGTAAACAGTGGAAGAAGACAGCACAGCAGGATATGGAACAGATTGTGAGTTAAGTGAAGAATTCAGTGAAGAGGCCCATGGGAAGGTCTTCACTTAGAAAGACTATCTATAGATGGCAGTTAAAGCCATACATGAAAATGAGATGACTCAGGGCTCAGGGTTGAGTCTTGAAGAATCCCAACATAGAGTTCTATAGAAAAAGAAAAGACAAGAGGAGAAATAGTTAAGAAAGGTAGGAGAAAACCAAAAGATCAATGGTAGATAATAACAATAATAAGTGCTTAAAAGAAGGGTAGAGGAAAATTGTGATCACACTGGTTAATGTTATTGAGAGACTAATTGTAAAAATGAGAGTGCATTGCGGAGTGGATGGAGAATTGTAAAAGAAAAAGTAATTGTTCAATCTGGTTAACTTATAGAATTTCTAAATTCCAAATTCATCTTTAGAAGAATAGATTCTTTTATATTATAGTCAGAAAAAAGGTAAATGTGGGGCAGAACCAACTAAATATATATTACATTCATCAAAAATATATGTAATATCTAGTTATTTCTAAATATTTTAATAAGTAATACACAAAAATCATATATTCCCTTAAAATGACCAAAATATATTCTCCTCCAAATTAAGAGTATCTGAAGGATTATATAACTTTAATTCTGGCCATTTGTGAAGGATTTTATGTTATTACTTAATACATGATAGAATGAAAATATGAATTTGTCATAGACACTCATCTCTGGAAGTAAGCATGCACTACTTCTAAAGAGTTATGGCATTTTATTAAATAATCCTACACAATAGTGCTGCATGCAGTCTGAGCTCCTTAAAAGAACTTAATTGGAAAATATGGTTCTAATAAATGACATAGTTTTTATCATTTTAGAGTATAGCTAAAACCTACTTTAAATCCAGTGGGCCATAGTGATTTTCTTTTTGCCGATTTTTAATGTTCTACCAAATAAAAATGACCATCTTTGTAAATAAGAAATTAAGATTGGGGTATATAATGAAAAGTGATGGACTCCAGGAAAAACTTAGAGGTGGTCCTTAGATTGATCAAACTTGTCAGTGGTCAGTGTGCTTTGCTAGCTTGAAGTTCAGGAAGAAAAGTAATTGCTGTGGCTGGCTCACAAAAATGTATACACAACTCTAGTTATCTTTTAATCAATTCCTGTGTGTCCAGAATTTTTATTTTTTTACTATTATTTTATTTTATATTTTTAAGATTTTATTTGCGAGAGAGAGAGAGAGAGAGAGCTCACGTTCACATTCACAAGCAGGGGGAGTGACAGAGGGAGAATGAGATGCAGGCCTCTGCTGAACACGGAACCTGACCTGGGGGCTCCATCCCAGGATTGTGGTATCATGACCTAAGCCAAAGGCAAATGCCCAACCAACTGAGCCATCCAGGTGCCCCATGTCCAAAGTTTTTCAATGTCTTCCTCATAATTCCATTTTCACATATTTGAACATCTACCCAAAACATGGAAATTTTGCATTGCTGAATCTTTTGAATAAGTAAGATCTTTACTGGATTTCTTATACCCTGCTTTAAAATGCCAATCACAGTCATAGTCTCTACTGGCTAAATATCAATAACAACAAAATTTTTTGAAGCACTTTGTTTCAAATAATACATTCCTTAAAAATACATTCTAAGATAAATTGTGCATCAAAAGAGATTAAAAATTCATATGAAAGTTAGTATAAGAATGTGGCTGAGAGTGCAGTGGCTTGTGGCTGCTTCCTGCTCTGTTTCTCTCTTTTGCTCAGGCCCCTGGCGCCGGCAGGATGGGTGAGCTGTTCGGGGTCGGGCTGAGGGGACCGCAAGCCGAATTCGGGGGCTCGGGGACGGGCGGGCGGATAGGAACAGAGTGGTGAGGAGGACGGCCCCGGGAGGCGCGATGGGGAGGGCCAGGGAAGCACCCCTGTCGCAGGCACATGGCCCGGTGCGGAAGGGGCGCGTGCGGCGCAGAGGCCGCGGAGCTCGCCTTATCAGGGACGTTGGGTGGCAGGTGCTGCCCCGGAGCGTTTATGAGGGGGCTCATTCCTTCGGGAAAGTGCACCCAGTGCAGCGTGTGTGCCCACGTCTTTTTTGATTTGAGGGAAACTTGGAGGTTTGGGCCATGTGGTAAGGTGTGATAAGCCTATTGGCTTGTAGTCCACGTGAGGCTAGGATCTTAGGAGATGTAAAATATGACTGGGGTGTTAACGGAGGAACTTAGAGATTTTGATTTTTAGGCAAGTGTCGCGGTCTCCGTACTGCCAGGAAGCTCCGCAGCCACCGACGAGATCAGAAGTGGCATGATAAACAGTACAAAAAAGCCCATTTGGGCACAGCCCTGAAGGCCAACCCTTTTGGAGGTGCTTCCCATGCAAAAGGAATTGTGCTGGAAAAAGTAGGGGTTGAGGCCAAGCAGCCAAATTCTGCCATCAGGAAGTGTGTCAGGGTCCAGTTGATCAAGAATGGCAAAAAAATTCACCACCTTTGTACCCAATGATGGTTGTTTGAATTTTATTGAGGAAAATGATGAGGTTCTGGTTGCTGGATTTGGTCGCAAAGGTCATGCTGTCGGTGACATTCCTGGAGTTCGCTTTAAGGTTGTCAAAGTAGCCAATGTCTCTCTTTTGGCCTTATACAAAGGCAAGAAGGAAAGACCAAGATCATAAATTTTGATAGTGAAAATGTGATAATAATAAATTTTCATAAGCCAAAAAAAAAAAAAAAAAGAATGTGGCTGAGAACTTGGCTTTCTGGATTAAAATCTCATTTTGCATTTACAACTATGTAACCTTTGACAGTTATGTGTTCTCCCTTTTCCCTAGTTTTCTTATTTACAAAATTTGGATAATAAGCATAACTGTATCATTTGTTTGCTGCAGGGAATAGATATTTTGATATTTGAAAGAGAATAAAATAATCCATGGCATGTTGTGAACACATAATATGTATTAGGTATTAATATATGTTGGTTGAAGTATAAATAAAATATACAAATATATATTTTTTCTTAAATAGTCAAGTCTTTTTTGTTCCTTAATTTACACTGTAAGCTTTCAGAGAGTGAGAATTTAGAAAATATGTGTGTATGAGTGTGTATCTGTTAATACATAAATCAATAAGTGTGGAGTGGATTGTTTCTATTGCATCCAAGTTGGCAAAGGGCTGAAAGTTGAAGACATCGTATGAGATTTGAAGAGATGCTCTAAATTTAATGTTTCCAAAACTTCCCAGCACATCTGCCTTAGAGTTTGCAGGACCCTGGGCAAATATATTTTGTAAAGCTTCTCTTTCAATAAAGTCTGATTAAAAATGGATCACAGAATATATGAGCCCATGTTTAATATATTGATTTATCAATAATTTAGACCAATACATAAATAGGAGGTACTTACATATTTTATGTTCAATGAGTATGTGGGAAAAGTCTTGTAGTGTCCAGGTACCATCTCTCCTTATTCTGATTCAAGAACCATCTTTCTGTGTTTTCATCATCAAATACATTATTAATGGCTTATTTCATATCCTTTACCATAAGTTTTACCAGAGTGTGCAGGAGAACTTGAATCATGACTTGTCTTCTGGTCATATTCAATTTACTGTTTGGAGTATTATAGGCTAAAAACAGAACAATATGGTCCTCCTGTGTTAACCTTACCAATATGCTCTGAGATTTTTTAAGAGTGTTGTTCTGCAACATCAGTAGGCATTTATGATTGATATTTCCTCATGCTTTAATTGAAAAATCTAGTTATGAAAACTAGAAGTGAACATTCTGTGCATAAATGAAACTGCTGCCACAGAATTCTTGACTCTTCATTCCACTGATGGTACTATGTAGTAGATAGATTTGTGTTAATAGTGAAAGAAATCTTATTTTATTTCTTAAAGGAATATTTGATACTATTTTCTTTTATTTTTAAAAATTTGTATTTGCTACCCATTATTTAGTTAGAATTTTGGCTGTTAATATTCTTTCCTCAGAATGCTTTCCTGCCATTCCTATAAGGAAATGGGATCTAACATTATATACTAACAAGCAATAAAAGGTTAATGAACCCAAACATGGTTTTTTTGAATAATAGATGAGTGAATGAAACAATGAGTGAATGAAAAGTAAATAAATGTATGACATTGAAACTTTCAAAAGCATATTGGCTCAAGTTTGAATGACCAAATCCAAAAGCGGTTAAAGGATGAGCAATCATCAAGACTAGGTTGGGTAACACCAGTGAAAAAATAAGAAATAGAAATTAATTAGTTAGGCCACCTGGGTGGCTCAGTGGGTTAAGCGTCTGGCTTCGGCTCAGGTCATGATCCCAGGGTCCTGGGATCGAGCCCCGCATTGGGCTCCTGCTCAGTGGGGAGCCTGCTTCTCCCCCTCTTACTGCCCCCCACTTGTGCTTGCTCTCTCTAGTGTTCTCTCTGAAATAAATAGTCTTAAAAAAAAAAAAAGAAAANTATACTAACAAGCAATAAAAGGTTAATGAACCCAAACATGGTTTTTTTGAATAATAGATGAGTGAATGAAACAATGAGTGAATGAAAAGTAAATAAATGTATGACATTGAAACTTTCAAAAGCATATTGGCTCAAGTTTGAATGACCTAATCCAAAAGCGGTTAAAGGATGAGCAATCATCAAGACTAGGTTGGGTAACACCAGTGAAAAAATAAGAAATAGAAATTAATTAGTTAGGGGGCACCTGGATGGCTCTGTTGATTGTCTTCCTTAGGTTCAGATCGTGATACCTGGGTCCTGCGATCCAGCCCAGGTCTGGTTCCCTTTTCCCTCTTTTGCCCCTCTGTCCCTCGCTAATGTTCTCTCTCTTTCCTCTCTCTCTTTCTCTCTCTCTCAAATAAATAAGTAAAATCTTAAAAAAAAAAGAAATATAATCAGTTAGCTGATAATTTTTACTAACTAGCTTTGGTAAATCAGTTCATGTTATTATCTCATTTCTACTGTATGTAAGTGCTATGCAGAAGAGGGGCACACAAGGTCGTGGTTTATGCTGAAGTCAATATTAGCAGGATCTTGAAAGGGCTCGTTTGTCTCTGCACTATCCAGGCATCATCTGAATCCTGGGAATGTTATTATTAAATATAAAGTGAGTGCATTTCCCCTTAGAATTAGAAAACATTCCAGAATTAAAGTTTTGTAATCTAGCAGGAGGAAATACTTTAAATTTCCTAATTTGATCAGGTTTAAAATGGTGATTTAAATGAATACTTTAGATAGAGAGTGGATCTTGGATGAAGAGGGGATATATAAACCATGACTGAGGAAATATTCAGGGATTACAGAAAATGACCCAGGACTTCTTCATACACATCACTCTTCCTGTTAGTTCTGAAGAAGTGTCACATTTATGTCCTTTCCTTCAGATCTGTCAGGATTTGAATCACTTCTTCGAGGGTTCAGTGGCAATTTTTCTGATTTCATTTTTTTTTTCTTAGCCCAGAATGAGAGAAGGCAGAATCACTGGCTGATGGAGTCTAATAATCATTGACCTAAAGCTGATTAGGAGCAGATTTAGTGGTTTTTACTCTATTCATCAAGATATAAAGCTTTGGGGCTTTGGCTACAGATCATTTTTTTCTTTAATAAATGGCTATAATTATATTTCAGTGACCTTTTCTAAACCTACTTATCTCCTTACATGTGAAATTGCAAGAACTGAAGCTTGAGATTTTTCTAATCCAGTTCTTGAGACTAGAACTATTTCCCTTATGACACAAATCAGAGTTTGGTTATGATCATTTAAACATCATGTTAAACAATTATTTTTATAATCCCACAATTCTAAATTCTTTCCACTCTTGCCTTTTCAACATTCGCCAGGAAAAAGAAGAAAAATGAACAGACAACATAACTTTTTCTCTTTTTCATTTAAGAAAGAGAAGTATAAAGAAAACAATTGAATTAATGTAGTACATGTCTGCTATTTTAGATAGCCTTAGAACCTTCATTCATTATTTTATTCACTCATTCAAATATTTAGAGTGTTCAATATGAAACTGCCAACAGTGTAGGCACAGGCTGTAATACATAAGCAGGAAAAACCTTGCCTTTATAAAATTTATATAAGTGTGTGGAGGTAGAAAATAACTTGTAAGCAAAAACTATTTCAGATAAGGATAATTAACATGAAAAAAATGAAACAATAATTAATGCATGAAAGTGCATGGGAGGAGGCATGAAAAACATTTTCCCTAAATGAAGCTGTTAGCAAAAGCCAAGCTGAGGGGACAGCATTTCAGTTCTTGTAAATCCAATCTCCAAATAAAAAATATGGTAATATGTCATTGGAAATGTTCATTTAAAGCCGAGTTAAATGTTTCAATAATCTCATGAAGTACATTTAAAAACAAGTATCATTTGTAAAATTAGGGAAAACTTTTATATTTATCTTTATGTGTATATAGTACTAAAAATATTGTTAAATATATTGAGCAACTAATGTAACTTGATAGTATAATGATAGAAAATATTATATATTTCTCTTTTCTGAATCACTTCTTCATCTCATTTGATGTCAGAATTATAAAATAATGACAAAGTCCCAAGGCAAGTTGTGAGGTTGTGTATTAAAGATGTATCTAAAACCTTAGGGAAAAGGTGAGGGCTGTAATTTGTAGAAGTGTGAATCTCTCAGTTAATTTATAATGCCAAATACTGCCTTAGTTCATGGATATTTGACTTTTCACGAGAATATACTGAATACCAAGTTATTTAATTCTCATTACATCTAAGAGGTTGGCTTAGACATCTGGTTAGCTAATATCTGTAGGTTTGTAATTCTTGCCAGAAAAATCACCCATTTTGTTTATTTTTTTTAAATAAAAGGTAATTTTCTTAATTTTAACTTAACTCCTATGTTAAGTATTGTCCATTTCTACTTCATCTTCTACACAGTTTCCTTATTAACCTATCAAAATACAAATATATTATTAAGAAGGGTGAACATTCAAATTCCATGCTTAAAAGCCTTAAAATTCCTATTAACTGGTCAATCCTTTTAAAAATACTTTAGTGATATGTCCCAAATTGCAGTGGATATTAGACATATGTCTCAGGGTAATTTTTATTGAGTTGTATTTTACATACAGTAAAATCAACAAAATGTAAGTGTATAATTCAACTCATTTGGAAAAATTCCTTTACCAGGTTAATTCAGACTTTTATCAAACTATAGAATATTTCTATCATTGGACAAAGATCCCTGATGTTTCTTCTCAAACTCCACACCTCTCTTCATTCCACTTGTCAAGAAGCAATCACTGACTGTTCTGATTTGTTTCTACATAAATTGCTTTGACTGTAACAATTTCAAATATAAATACACAGTTTCTATCTTCTTTTGATTATCTGAGTAGCTTAATGTTTCTGAGGGTTATCAATTTTTGTGCATATTAATAGCTTAATCCTTTTCCTGTTAATTTGAGAGTTGATTACGTGGATATACAACAATTTGCCTAGTCATTCTCCAATTTATGGAAATTCTGATGTCTCCTGGTTGAAGCAATTATGAATACCCTTGACATATTATGGGTATCCTTGTACACCTTTTTATTCTAGAGTAGTTCTAGTCCAAAGTCGTAACTTCTGAGAAGTCTATATTCAGTGTCAATAAAGTCTCTTCACATTTTTTAGAAGTTGAACATTTTTCCATTCAAGTCTATTCTCTCATCTATTATTTCAAGGGAAGTCCATTAGGATTTTCCTTTTCTGTGTAGGCCCCTTTTTCCTGCCCTGCAAATTTCTGTCACCTAAATAGCCTGGAGCTCCATTTTCTCAATGAGGCTTCTATGAGTAAGTCTTACTTTCACTGTGCCACAGTGCAAAAAGAGTGGGTTGAAAGTCAGTAAAAGTGGACTCACGTCTTTTCATTCCCTTCTATTGTGGATCATATTCTTCACTACCTATTACATAAAGTCTAAAATAATTTGGTATATTTTCCTAGAATTATAGTTGATTATCATGAGGAGTCTAGTCCTCTACCAGTTACTTTAACACCAATAGCAAAAAAATTTTCTCTAGGAGACCCTTTAATTTATCCAACAGTAGTGTTTTATAAATGATACATTTTTGACATTATTTTATTTTTTTAATTATGGAAAATGTGCATTATGATAATATAAAAATTTTATTTAAAACAATATTTTATGTGTATTTTGAGAACTCAATGTAGACTTTCAATTTTTTTATAAATTAAAAGTTATAAAAAGTTTACTTAAACCTAGTTCACAGTTTTTTGTAAGCACCAGAATTCTATCTCATGCCTTTAGCCTCAGTGTTAAGTCCTTAATGTCAAAACTTCTGTTCCAGTCACACCAAATAGCATGCAATAAAGCCTATGCAAAATGTTGCAGTCACACCAAAGAGCATGCAACAAACAATATGCAAAATGTTATTTCTTTTATGTGTTTTTGCTCATTCTGTTCTGGTTGTTTGGATAAGGTCCATTTTCTTCATTCCCAGAGAACTCTGGATATTTCATTAATTGTAGCTGTCATTTTGTATTATAATTCCTTGGCATAAGTTGGTTTTCTTCAATTCTGTATTTTTTTAATTTTAGAATGCCTGTATAATGTTGATTCTAAAAACAATTGTTGACTTCATTTTTATTTGTGGAAAAGAATATTGTCCACCAGATAGGAGTGTGCATCAATTTCCAATGAGAAACCTTTATGAGAAGCTAAATTATAAACAGAAGTTAACTTCATAAGCAAAGCAAAGGGGAAAAAATAGAAGTTGTTTAGATAATCTGGCAACTGTCATTGATCCATAATTTCCAGAATGATCTAATTTCATTGAAGAAACAACCATTCTAATTCAATCAGACTTACAGAATCAGCTGATTGGGGTATTTACTCTTAGATATAGTGCTAGATACCCAAAATCTATAATCTGGATTTATTTTTGCTCACTGAATATAAAGTTATAAGATATTTAGAGATCACTCAATCTATAATCCTCATTTATAATATGAAGAAATTGTTATTCAAGGTTTACCCATCTAATCGTGTAGATCGCTCAGTACTTTATAACTTTTTAACTCCAAAAGAAAAAGTATGTAATTGAAGAAAGTAATTCATACATGGCATATGTTTATGACTTTATTATTCTATCAAGTGTACCCAATAGACCCTGGTGGAAATTTTCTACAGACTCACCTTCTAGGTTGCGCTCAAGAGTGAGATAACAGAGTTCATTCTAAACACATCATAGGGAGAAATGTTGCATGCAAAGAAGGGTGAAATTCTTAGAGAACAAGCAAGGGAGGCAGAGGTATTAAGAGTGAATTTGTCGTACTTTACAATGGAGAAACAATAGATATATCAAAAATTGATACATCAATACTTAAAGATACATGTCTCCCACACCAGTTTTAAAAGTAACCCAAGTAACACTGGAAACTGATGGGGTATTTTCTAGTAAGAGAGATTAAGATAGAGGAAGCGACTTTTCATTTTGAGCTTTTATTACTGTCTGAACTGTTTTTGCCATATATATGTGTTATTTCTATATTTTTAAAAAGGAAAAAGAAAAAATATTGAGGTCTTTCACACAATTATGGATTTATATTTTGGATTCTCAATCAGCCAGTGTATGCCTGAGGTGAATATGATAGTATAGTTAGATTTCTATTGCTAATTCTTTGTAGAGTGGACTAATTTGTTTCCTACTGTTGTTCCTTCGGTTTGGTATATTGGTGTGACTGTTTCAAATAGCATGTGTAATAGAACAAAATGCAGTCTGATTGATTATGACATTTAGTTATATAACTATTTCTATTTCATTAATGCCAGATGTTACTGCCCTAATTTCTCCTGTGTCCACTTTAAATGTGGATTAAAATAAACAGCAAATTAAGAAGGTAGTAATTTACATGAATAATGAGATAGAAATCAAAGAAAGGGGCATAGTAGAGTTAACTATCACTAACTGCCTTTGAATAAATCCACCTTCTCTCATTTGGAAATGTGGATATCAGGCATCTTATAGACATTTTACTATTATAGGCTACCTTGGGAAATATACCAAGGTTCAGAACGAATTATTATAATTTAAGTATTCATTTGCAAACAAAGGGCTAGTCCAATCTGACTCATGTAATAACTTAAGACAGATTAATGAGACAGTCATATTTTTAATATGTATATATAAATAATTTATGCATACAACATCCTGTATAACAAATATCAACTAACCCTATGGTGATCAGTGGATATCAAGGTGAAAGGGACCAAAGATGAAAAAAATTGAACCTATCAGAGGCAGTAGATTATAGCTGTTCACTAAATGTCTTTATACAAATTTACAAATGTCACAAACTACTGAATTGTAACAATGAAAACAACACTGGTAATTTTTTGTTGCTGACAGAAAAATCCATCCTGAAAAACCAGAGCAGCAAGAATTTTTTTTTCAATCCAAATAGCTATCTGAAAGAATTGTTTTGTTTTGTTAATTCCTTAAGAAAGGAAAAAAAATAATCTTTTTAGAAAAAGAATGTTTAAATATTTAAACATAAATTGTTAAAGACTAAATATGAAGATACTGAGAAATAAAATAATTGTGTAAGTGTATAATGCAATCGTTACCATGATCACTCACAAAAGATAATACAGGTTAAAATCCTATTAAACATAGCTCTAAACCAAACTATTTTCCAGGATATACTGTTTCTTAAGAATAGTCAGCTGTATAATTAATAGTTTCTTCTTGGGTGCCTGGGTGGCTCAGTGGGTTAAAGCCTCTGCTTACAGCTCTGGTCATGATCTCAGGGTCCTGTGATCAAGTCCCACATCAGGTTCCCTGTTCAGCAGGGAGCCTGCTTCCTCCTCTCTCTGCCTGCCTCTTTGCCTACATATGATCGATCTCTCTCTCTCTATCAAATAAATAAATAAAATCTTTAAAAAAAAAGTTTCTTCTGATAAATCAGTCTTTGTCAATACCACCAAATTTTAAACAAAAATAGCTGCACAGGCCAAAACAAATACATGGAAGGACATTTTCCTATTTATTACTTAATTGTGCTGTCTATAAGCAATTATATATTTGTTTTATTTTTTAATTTTTACAAATCTCTAACAAAAAGTCTAGACTAAATATATATAGCTATGTAGTAGTAGTTTAAATACAGTAACTTTTGTTTCATGAATACAGTTTATATTTAAAATATTTGTTCACGGGGTGCCTGGGTGTTTCAGTTAGTTAAGCATCTGACTCTTGATTTCTGCTCTAGTCATGATCTCAGGGTCTAAGGTAGAACCTCACGTCAGGCTCCATGCATGGAGTCTGCTTAAAATTCTTTCTCTTTCTCTCTCTCAGAAAATAAATTGTTTTTTAATTAAATTAAATTTTAAAAATTTCAGCAATTCATTCCCCAAATATTTCTCATATTCTTACCATGTGCAAGACACATTTTTGTGTTCTGAGAAATACATTCCTAAAAAAACCAAACAAGGTATTTCTTGTATTCACAGAGGTACCCTCCACTATTTAGCTGGGTTTTCAAATAACCCCACATAGATCCATCTGAGAACAGCAGGATCCTAAATGCCAAGGATGATTTAAAATTTTGGCTTTCCCTCAAAAGTATTAGGCTAATTCAACTTCACTTGCTCTATGTATAATGACTGTCATCTGCCCATTTGAAGGCAATGTAATATTAAAATTCCTTTCCCTTCCAAAAGCATAAAATAGCCAAGTAAAGAAAAAATACTCCTAGGAAACTTATGCAGAATTTTTCTTTTCAGTTTTTTGGCTTTCATTAATCAACTTTACCATACAAATTAAAGATAAATACATGATAAATAATGATTGTGCATTTGTCTTAAAGAATAAGACAACTGCCTATATTTCAAATATATTTTGGTTACCTAATAATTTATGATTAGTTCTAGTTACCCTTTGTATTGATTTTAATGTGTCTATTGATGTGTTATGATCATATAATTTTCAAGCAAAAATAGTATAATGCATGTTGAAGGAACAATAATTGATTTCATTTTCAGGATTTCCACTTTTCTAAATCATATAGATAAATTTTGAACTGGATTTATACAAATTACCACTGGATTTCATTTATACTAGTATATAATAATTCCTGTAATTTCTGTATATATTATAATAATTATAATCTCCGAGCTGTGTAGACTAAATAACAATGATTAATATATATTCTCCTCTACTATCTCCTCACTTGGAGGACAAGAGACCTAAAAAGCAATTATTACCACCTCCACTTTGTACATTAGGTAATTGAAATTTAGTGAAGTTTAATAATTGCTCTTTTATTACACAGGTAGTTGGTTCTGAGCCAAAACTAAAATCTTACATCCATCACTCCAAAGGACCTGTTTTTTTCCCACTACCTCATAGAATCCTACAGAAAGTGGGGTCTTCTTTTTTGAGACATGCAATTATTATTTTAAATTATCTGATTCAGAATCCATACAGTTCAAATCAGTCCACCAAAATCTTTTGAATGTGCAGTTCAATTGATATATGCTGCTCAGATAAGCCCAAAGAGTTAGGCCTCAGATAGCTTACAAATCAGCAATGAGGTAATAACAGGCATAAAGTATATATAATTTAAGGAAGAATGTGGTAAGCCCATGAAATATTGTAATAACTAAAAAAGAAGAGAATTTCATTTGGCTGAGAGAGACAGGAGAAGTATCCTGTAGTAGGAAAGGTTTGAGATGGCTTCGAGTACGTGCAGCCCAGGTAGAGAAATTAATGGGAATGACAGGTAAAAGAAACGGTGTGGCTAAATGCATATAGACATAGAACTATGACATATATTTGCAGAATAGCAAGAAGTAGCTCCTTTAGATTTTGGAGTGCAATCTGGCCAGAAGTCAAATGGCAAAGCCAGCACTTGCCTTTGGATATGTACTGAAAGGCCAACTCCAAAAGCCAATGCTAAACACTTGTGCTAATCACTTTTAATATTTCTCTACTAGTAAGATAAAAGAAGAGAGTGGACACAAAAATAACTCATTGCAATTTGAGGGTTACTTAATGTAGGAAGAAGAGGCAATGAACATGAATGAATGAATACTTTATGTTTCTCAGACCACACTTTGAATAAAGAGAGGCAGGAGACTGAGTTAAGTAGACTAGCTCAAAGATTTTTAAGATTAGTTTTTGTTAATTTTACTGCTATAGATAACTGCATTCATGGTAAAATAAAACCATATCAGAATGACTAAAAGTTCCAAAGTCATCTAATTTCTTTCTTTCTTTCTTTTTTTTTTGGAAAGATAATGGCACCCTACAGTGTGCGACTTGGCTAGTGATTACAACTGTAGCTACAGCTGAAATGATGGCCTTCAAGCAAAGGTGATTCCTTCTAAAGGGTTGTTAAGGTGCATATGGCTTGGAGACCTCTAGGGAACCCCAGTGTGGTACTTGTAGGTGATAATACTATGCACTTATAAGTTTTTTTAACCAGTCTTACTCTAGGAGTGACTCTATCATTCACTATTTCCCAGAGAAATAGAACCAATAGAAGACAGATAGATGGATAGATGTTGATATTGATGTATATTGATATTTCAATATCTATATCTGGATCTAGGTAAAGAGAGGGGGGGAGAGGGAGATTTATTATAAGGAATTGGTTCATGCAATTTTGGAAGCTGAGAAGTCTCACAATGTGCCATCTATAAACTGGAGACCCAGGAAGACTGGTGATGTAAATTCCAGTCTAAGTCCAAATGCCTGAGAACCAGAAACACCAATGGTTTAAGTCTCAATCCAAGGGCAGGAGAAGAACAATATCTCAGTTGAAGCAGCCAGGCAAAGAGAGATAATTCAAACTTTCTCTGTCTTTTGGTTTTATTTGGGTCCTCAACTGGTTGGATGATGACCATTCACATTGGGGAAGGCAATCTACTTTGCTCAGTCCACCACTTCAAATGCTAATCTCTTGTGGAAACACCCTCACAGATATGTCCAGATACAAGTTCAAACAGATATTTAAGTATCCCATGGCCCAGTCAAGTTAGCACATAACAGTAACAATCATAGTGATGCCATCCCCTCGACAGAGTATCATGAAGATTTCTATTCAGGCCAGTTTTTATGGCTTTTACTTAAGTCCCAGGTTAAGAAATGGGATAAGAGCACTATTTTATTTTTCCTTCTAGAATGTGATAACATGTCAGTGTTCTCTTGGAGAGAGAAGGAATTAGTCACCAGTTAAGGGGGAGAGGTGAAAGGAAATTGACATCTTAGAAAAGGCATCAGGATATAAAGACATGTGATAGCCCTCAAAAGTTATCGGGGAAAAAATAATGTAGGATTTGGAGGCAAAACATTATAGTTATATGGTAATTTCTTGAGAATAGCAGTAGCTCAGGCGCCTGGGTAGCTCAGTGGGTTAAAGCCTCTGCCTTCGGCTCAGGTCATGATCTCAGGGTCCTGGGATCGAGGCCCACATCGGGCTCTCTGCTCAGTGGGGAGCCTGCTTCCTCCTCTCTCTCTTTGCCTGCCTCTCTGCCTACTTGTGATCTCTCTCTCCATCAAATAAATAAAAGAAATCCTAAAAAAAAAAAAGAGAGAGAGAGAGAGAGAGAATAGCAGGAGCTCTGCTCTAACCTAACTGATCAAGTCACAAAACACTCGGTGGAATGAAGGGATTATGAACAGCTCTTCACCAAGAACTACCATCATAAAATAAAAACTAAAAAGACAATTTTTGAAAATGACCAGCAATCGGAGGCTTACCTAGGCCTCACAGATAAGCCTACTGGATCTACTACTTAGTCCTAGGGACAATTTTCAGGGAGACTATTCTAATATTATGCCATTTGAATAGTAAATCAGACTAGAAAAATCTTTAAATATACCAGAAGAAGGCAAAGAGAAACCAGGTTGGCCCAGAAAATGTCTCATGCCTGCCTGGTTGACAATACCTGACCCATCTATAAGTCATCTAAAGAAAAAAAAATGCTTATTTTGAAAACTTTATACCCATGCTCACTCAAGAATGTTCTTAATTTTTGGAAAAGAATCTTAAAGATTAGAATGTATTTGTAAAGTGGACAAAGCAGAGAGAAGAAATTACAGGAGGCAGGTTGCATGGAAAGCCTCTTAAAATAGGTTGCCCAGGAAATATATTTAAATTAAAGATATACAGAAAGATATCAGAGTAATAAGAGAACCCTACTTAGAGGTGGAATTATTTAGAAGTTGATGGAAAAGTGAGAAAAATCCCAGAAGAATTTTCAGGATACATTTAAGTGCACAATAATATCTGATTTTGAGGCAATTTCTCTGACTTAGTAAGGTAGAAAAAAAACAAACAAACTAAGATTAATTAAAGAACTGAAAAATAATTGAATTCAAGAGGTTTCTTATTGATCTGCAAATCTCTGTAATAATGTTGAATTTTGCTCATTCTAAAAAACAAACAAAACACCTCTCACATTTGGAAGGAAAATAAGGGAATTGTAATTGGACACCATAGAGCTCTCAGAAGAAATTATTAACCAATAAAATACGTGTGTCCTCCTTGCAGATTCCTATGAAATGTAAATCATAATTTTACATGGCAACAGTTTAGTCTAGACTTAGGAACTGCTGACTATTCCCAAGCTTCCTTAAATATGGTCTTTTGGGACTGTGCCCCTGGCAAAAATCCATCATAATTCTCTGTGGTTTCTAAAAGCATGGTCTTTCTGAGTGTCCACGCAATGTAATCTGTTGTGGGCTCTAAATATCTCTGCCTTTTAACAAACTAGAAATTCGTATATTAATCAAACTATGGCAGTCAACTTAATGGTCAGATAATTAAAGTTTATGTATGTGCAAGGGTAAGGATTAAGTGAACCTAGCCCAATTCCCTCTGAAAGTTTTTCTTGGATTAACTTTATAGATTCAGGAGACATTAGTAGGGAACACATTAAGACCACCAACTCTGCCATATTAAGTTGAAGTTATTTATTTTTATGAAGATAGGGCAGCCCTAAGCAGGTCAAATAAGTAATTAAGATTTCTGTTGTTTCTGGTAATTTTGAGTTTGGCTTCAGAGAATTGTACAGAGTGACAGAAATTGTCATATGCATTTTCAAAATAGTAATGCCTACTGTAGTTAGCAATTGATATACCTTCTGGTCAAATGGTATCAGGACCTTCTTCATAGTTGAGGAATTCCCCACCTTATGAATTTTGGTGGGAAGTAGAAATTGCCTCTTACTATGAAAAAGTTGAGAATTCCAGATACTCATTTTCATGGTGTCCCTTGCAGCCAGAAAGTAGACATGTTATCTATGTCCTGCCA
The DNA here is from genome assembly GCA_002007465.1 of Ailurus styani. Taxonomy (NCBI): domain Eukaryota; kingdom Metazoa; phylum Chordata; class Mammalia; order Carnivora; family Ailuridae; genus Ailurus; species Ailurus styani. The sequence goes on from LNAC01000113.1 coordinate 549,015, forward strand.
AGTCAGATGCACTCACTTTATACTTAACTTAGGAGTTATTGACACAAGAAGCAGGAAGCAGAATGTTTTTCCTCTTGGGTAGCTTGAAGAGGCTTTGGGTAAATAAGATTATGTCCTTGTACAGAAATGGCAGTCAGATATCAACATTAATACTAGAGTTCAGTTAAATTTCTAGGGTAGAAGGAGCAGAAATGACAGCACTTAAACTAGTGTCTAGTGGCAATTTCAGTAGTTCTGTCACTAGATCCATTTGATAGCTTAGTTTGGTGAAATTATTCATGAGTGTTTAATCAAAATCTTTCTTCTCTAGTTCTTCCAAAGATTCTGTCAGCTACTGTACATCTATTTAATGATTTTTTTTTTGAGAGGGAAAAGGGTTGGGGGTGGGCAGAGGTAGAAGGAAAGAGAATCTTAAGCAGGCTTCATGCCCAGTGCAGAGCCCGACGTGGGCTCAATCTCATAACCCTGAGATCATAACCTGAGCTGAAATCAAGAGTTTGAAACTTAACCAACTAAGCTATCCAGGAATCCCAATAAATTCATTTTCTAACTCAGTCAACCAGAGTTGGTTTATCTTATTAGAAACTAACAACTATGACTGACAAAGTATATAGTTAACGTTAGTATTTTTAAGTTATGATATATTATGGTATCTTAGATTATATTTCCCAAAAGCATACCTAAAGAAAAGGATTTCAATGTAAGTGTTATATTTGTAAAGTGATCCCAGGAAACACTAGTTTAAGAATGAGAAAGTAAAGGAAGGGAAAGAAGCCAATAAATATTATATTATTGAGCAGATTATTGTTTTCAACAACTCTGGGAGAAAATGTAGAACATACTTCAGAGTCGTGTCTCCCCAACTAAGGGGGCGGTGAGAAGTCTTACTATAGTCAATTATCCTCCTGTGAGCAGTGTAGCTGAGGAAGGGAACTTGTGTGCATCTGAGACAGCCAAATCCCCAAGAGCACAGCACACCTGCATAGCAGTCCCTTGCCAGACAATCTAGTCCTTATTTAATCAGTATACCCAGATATTAATACTTAATCAACTATTCAAAGACTCACTTCTTCCTTCTTCCTATGAACTTCAAGAACCTGTCTGGACTCTGGTTAGAGGAGTCTACCTCTTCTCCTGTCCTCAGACACTAGTGCCCCTGGTTTTAAGGCCCCTGGGACCTTAGGACCCAGAGTAGGACTTACACCAATTGATTTCCTTGGTTCTAAGGCCTTCAACCTGGACTGTAACTATATCACTAGCTTTCTGGGTTGTCAGCTTACAGAGAGCGGATCGTGGAAATTCTCAGACTCTAATTGCATAAACCGATCCTTTACATAAATGTCTTTTTAAAATTTTTATTTATTTATTTTAGAGAGAGAGAGAGAGCATGAGAGGGGAGAGGGTCAGAGGGAGAAGTAGGCTCCCTGCTGAGCTGGGAACCCAATGCTGGAATTCTCGGACTCCGTGATTGTGACCTGAGCCATAGGCAGTCACTTAACCAACTGAGCCACCCAGGTGCCATCTGTAAATGTCTTTTTATATATACATACATATGTATATGTATGTATATTCTATTGGTTCTGCTTCTCTGGAGAACCCCGACTACTATACCCTGTATCTTGACTTGTAGCCCTCTTCTCCACCTTCAAAATGAACCACTCCAGACTGTTTTTATTATCATAGCACCTTTTCCTCCAAGTCAGACTCTTCCTGAGTCCTCTTTTTGAGGCTTTTGTGAATACAGTGGGCCTACTCAAATGATTCAGAATAATCTCCTCATCTCAATATCAATGACCTTATCACATCTGCAAAGTTTTTTTTTGTCATATAAGGCAATATTCACAGCTTCTGTGGATTAGGATTTGAACATCTTGGGATTCATTATTCAGTCTCCCACAAATGGGATTCCTTGCTTAGCAGTAAAATGTCTTCTCTCAAAAGTCTTGCTTTGGTTTTGAAATGCATGTATTTGCTTTGTAACAGTGGGAAAACTGGGCAGTTTATCTTTCAACTCACGTTCTCCTTTGCTGGAAGCTGTTTTAGGGCCATTAACTTCTTCATAGTTTCTGACTTCCCTATGCATGACCCATTAGCCAACAGGAAGTCCTAGGATGGAGACTTGCAGGTATTTTTAGTAAGACGCTACTGGAATACATTGGGATGGTGAGTTTTGAGGGGACATGAGCATGGCATCAACAATACCCAACATTTATTGAAAGAAACCAAAATACATGAGAATTTGCCAAATTATACCCTTAACAATTAACTAAATATAGGGTAAACAAATTATCTGTAATGGGCATGTGATAACTTGCACTTTCCCTTGGGGCCACTTTTAAAAGTTGACCCTATGAGTTGCCTATGTTTCTATAGTTCAAATATTCTCTACTGAAAAGATAGGAAAAGGAGAATCCAAAATATACTTTATGGCAGACATGAGAGTTACCTGATAAGAAAGGGATGACAATTACTCATGGATTTTATGCCAACACATTAGTGTTCAGGGAGACATCAATATCAAGAAATGGTGTGAAGAAAGAAATTGGGAGATCTAGTCATAGAGGTGACTTCAAAGAGAGTATTTGAACAGCCTTCTGTTAAGTTTCTTGGGTCATTAGCTTTAGTCTCCCAGTTCCTCTTGGAAATTGAGCATCAAAAGCAAGAATGCGGGGCGCCTAATTGGGTAAGTCAGTTGAGTCTCCAGTTCTTGGTTTCAGCTCAGACCAGGATCTCATGGGTCTCAAGATCAAGCCTGGAGTTGGGCTCCATGCTCAGCAGGGAGTCGACTTGAAGATTCTCTCCCTCTGCCCCTCCCCCTGCTCTCTCTCTGTCTCTGTCTCAAATAAATTAATAAATCTTCTAGAAAAAAAAAAAGAATGAAAATAAGATCTTATAGTGAGGGAATCTCTCATCAAATCCCACAGGAGATCAGACAAAGTTTGTATATGGTCAAAATTCTACATGAAAATCTTTTGTTTAAGCTAGGGGTATAGAATTCAGAAATTAAAACACTCAAGAGTTTCTAGTTTAGAAGATATAAACAGATTCCTAGATGTCTTTTTCTTAAAAGGGTAATCTTGCTAGTTTTTACATTTTTCTCTTGACCCTCAATTTGCTATTCAGTAGTACTTCAAGATGCACACGGAATCATTCCTTACACCCAATTCCATGAATAATGCATTTTTCTTCTTTGTCAGTAATCACAAAGTTATCCCCTTGATATTTCCATAGGCTGAGCCATAATACATTGAGAATCATAGGTTGAACTGTTTCACATAGACTATAGAGGGATGAGACTGAAAAAAGGACAGATTTAAATCCTTTCTGTCATGTCTACTGTGAGGAACCTATAAAGATCTCCCATGCAGTGTATGTAAGCTGTTGTTTTTCTCTCACACATTCTTCTAGCCAAGCCAACATAATAGAATTTCAGTTATTCAAATAGTTCTATGATCATGTGATGTTGAATGTTAATCATGAAACCCAGCCTGGGGTAGATCCAGGGTTTATTTAATTCCTGAAACTTACTCAATTTGGCAACTATTCTTTAAATATAATATAATGCAAAATTACACATATGAAGCTGAATACAGAGCTTTGTAGGGATACCTTGGGAGTGAAGGATGCTGATGGACAATTTTCAGTAGCTGCAGGATAAACTTGCCTTTGGGGTCCAAAATTTAATCACTTGACTTTGGGGAGGCATGAAAGAGTTTTTTAGCAGGAAAATACCTGGATTCTATAAATAATGTGGAAGTATTATGTCATAACATTTAGAGCAGAGAGACATTTAATGTAAGGAAAACTATCATAATTCTATCATAACAATGTAGGCACAAAGATGTTTTAGTCCTAACTGCTGATTTCACTGGCATTGGTACTGAAAGTGCTTCTTCAGGGTTTGAAGATAGATTAGTGAAAGTAAGTAAAGGAAAAGTGAGAATTAAGAACAATTCTGAGGATCTGGTGTCTATTAGGATAATGTATGGGAGAATACTGCTGCCAAGTGGAAGACAAAGAAAAGTCATGAGGGTCAAACTTATAATTCTGATTTTTAACATTTTAAGATTGACTAGTTGTAGGCCGAAAGTAAATCAACGGTAAAGTAAATCAAAGTAAACGTATCAACAAGGAAGTAAGTTAAATCGCAAGTTTGGTCGACAGTTTAGAGTGTCAGTAAGGCTGAGAAACACAGCTGTCTGTAAAATGAACGTGGAATAAATGAAGCACAGAGAGAGAAGGAAATTGGGATATCAGCCCTCACTCACATTGTAATCTCACATAATAAACTTGTAATTTCATTCTAGCCAGTCCAAAATATTCTGTCAGTGGTTTGGAGGTATGAAGTAGGGCTATTGTGTGAATATAGCATAGATAAGAGTATGGGCTTCAGAGTCAGCATTTCCAGGAGAAAATTATCTGGGTAGTTTATGACAAGGTTTTCAGACTTTCCATGGCTCAGGTTCTTCAATTGTAAAATGGGGATATAAATAATCCCTTCCTCACATATTACTGTGCATGTTAATTCAGTTAATGCATTAACATGCTTAGAATAGTACCTAATATACATACTGTAAGTCCTTGATAATGTTAGCCTTTTTAATAGAAATGTGCAGTTGGAAAGAGTCATTTTATTTTTAACAATAATTTCCATTTGCACCATTCTCTTTACTTCAGTAGTCTCTAGACAATACAATGAGCAAAATTTTGGAGAATATATATACACTGGTCCTTCTCATGCTGTAAGTTTCCTTTTGTTTTCTTAAGACAATTTGTCATCTTTGAACTATTTTAATTTTGACTTCCAAAATATTACTGAAGTCAGGATTTAAAAAATTTATAGAATCTTCTTTGACTCTAGGACATGGTAGTCTTCTCCATGATGAATCTCAGAGAACTTGTTGTTACCTTATACTTTTCATATACTCTCTAAAATTGTTAGTGAGTCTTTTAAAGTAATAAGATTGCCAACAGCATGAAGACAATGTCAAATCATATACTTCTCTCTTTCTCTTATAATGTCTGGACCCAGGTGAAAAACTGAGTACATTAACTTATTTTTTTTTTAAGATTTTATTTATTTATTTGACAGAGAGAGACACAGCGAGAGAAGGAACACAAGCAGGGGGAGTGGGAGAGGGAGAAGCAGGATCTCCACTGAGCAGGGAGCCTGATACGGGGCTCAATCCTGAGACTTGGGATCATGACCTGAGCCGAAGGCAGACTTTTAACGACTGAGCCACCCACATGCCCCAGTATATTAACTTATTAAAACCTGTCTTCAGGTAATGCATTATTGCTACTCAATACTCTCTGTTAATATTTTGTCTGTTAATTTTAACTTTCTCAATAATTTAGACATTCTGTTTTAACAAAATATAACTGCCATGATACAGATACTAACCAGACATAAATATCAAATATCTCTATTATATATAAGGGTATTTTTCATTATAGTGTAGATAGATTATTGAGGGAAACATTATGGAATTTCTAAAGAAAGGTGTCACCAAGGGGAAATAAACATCAAAATTAATATCTTTTACTTAAGGCAAAAGTTCTGTGAAAGACTCTTAATTACTGATGCCATTCCGACTAGGGTAAAAAAATGGATGGGAAACAGTTGGCGTCAAACTTCCAAAAAAAAAATAAGCGAACCAGAAAGTAAAGAATGTCAGTCATTAAAATGGAACAAAAATGGAGAAAAATAAATACCACCAAGACTAAGAGGAGATCGGAAACTACCTTCACAAATCAAAGTCTCCATAGAAACAGCAGGTCTCAGAAAAATTGTAGGTTTTGATTTGGAAAGATTATGGTAGAGACCACAGGTGGCTGTCATTTTTTAAAAGCAGGTATTAAAAAATAAGACTCTTCTGATTTTGATAAATGAGTAATGTCTCCATCTAATATCATCCAAATAGCAATACTAACATAATGGATACAGTAACTTCAGTCTTTTGTAAGAAGTCATACCACACATTCCTTTTATAAACATACATATGGAAATATATATGAATATATTTAATTTGGGAATAATGTTCTCTATTATAATGTAATCTTTAGTCTTGTGATTAAGTAATAAATTGTTGGACACTTGCTCTTATGTTGATCAATTGCACACATAAGTAAAATATGTCCTTTTTTATATTTAAAATCACATGAATATTAGTCAATGGAGTTTTGAAAGAACAACATCTTGCCCATTATTTCCTTATAGACAGTATCATTCAAAGAGGGAGGTTTGAAAATAGGCTACTTCAGGGACTGAGAATTGTCATCATTATCCATCCCTCCCACCATTTTAAGTAAAAGTGACACAGAAAAACCTTAGCTTGCTATAATATTAGCAAAAATGTCAATTTGTGGATTATTAGTGTAAATGGCTACAGGCAGTTAATACTGTAACATCTGGATCTAATGAAGAAATGCAGAGCCAAAAACATTTGGTGAGAGTTTAAATGAGGTCATTCATCTGTTTCTGAACAAAGATTTCTCACCCCCAGTCCCACATTCAAAAGTGAGCAGTACTTGATTAAGACATTACTGTAAAACTGTATCAGTTAAACTACTATAATTTTCTATGACCCAACAAAATAAAGGACAAGATTGAATATTCAATAATTAATAATGCCTAAATCTAGACTGGCCTTATATTATAAAATGTTTCTACTTATTAAAAATGGTATCATTTGCATTATTATAACAATAATCAAAAATTTAAAATATTATAATCATACACAATTTCAGAACAATGTTCTCTGGTCAACACATATTTGCAACAGTTATTATAAATTCAATTAAGATTATAGGAAAATGTAATTAATTTGTTTTTTAATAGTAAAAGTTATTTATTTGGTGTTTTGATGTGATTAATTTAGGGCTTTAATCAATATTATTAATACGTTTATTTTAATTAGCTAGCAATTGTAGAGAAGCAAACTTTTAAAGAAGTAGTTTATATTTTACAGAGAGTTGTGCAAACATCGATTTGTGCTTATTATTTTCTTAGAGGCACATTTCTTTATGAAACCTGAAAGCTCATGGCAGCAAATTAGGCTACTGTTTGATTTTCCATACAATGAAAGACTCTCCAGAAGCTGGAATTAAAACACCTTTCTTGGGAAGTAGGAATAATCAAAAGTACTGAACTGAGGTAACATGCAGTATTTTAGCTGGCACAAGCTTTGTGAAGGAAACACTATGGTCAGGTTCAAGTGCATTCTCTCTCAGAGTAAGGGGAACAGAAACCTTTAAAGCTCTAAGGGCTTTCAGTTCATATTGACTCACTGGATACCATAATTTTTTCAACAATTTCTTATAAATCAAGAAAACAGAACGTTGCCATCATTTAGATGTCTGTGACAGGAATGTCAGTCAAAACAAAACAAAACAACAAAAAGAAAGAAAGAAGCTACCAATTCTTTATTGCCATTTGGGTTCCCAATCATATTACTAATGGATTTTTATTTTTTTTAAAGCTCTATGAATGTGAAGGGATAGCTAAAAGTGAATTAAATGCCCTCCAAATTTTAGTGTTTCTAAAAGTGTTCAGTTTCTAGTGACTCGGTTTCTAGTGTTCAGATTGTTACTGAAGTATAGTCACATTCCAGTTCACTAAAGAAAGTTAAAAAACAAACTGAAAAAAAACCTTAATAGTGCTGAGTCCACCACTGCTTTTCATTAAAATTGTTTTTAACTCTTAAGATTCTCTAACAGCCAAATTTTAATTTATTTATTTTGGAAACCAGCCATAGGTCATTTAAAGCTGCCTTTAAATGGGCTCTACCGTAACTGCTAAATGGTTTACAATGTAAAAGTAGGCATTTGAGTAGAAGTTTTTCGATTAATTTAGGGCTGTCTGCTAATTACAGCCTATATGAAGTGCCATAATTAAACCTATGAACAGTTCAGAATCCTTAAGATTTTTAAAACCTGTTCACTTTTAACAGTAAGATTACTTTTAATGACACAATGAACACAGTTCTGAAATGTGCGACAATTCTTTACGTGCTGGCTGTCTGTCTGCTACGCAGAAGATAACCTCCTCACGTGAATTTCTGCTTCGTGCAAGGCCAACATAGACGGAAGGCTCTGATATCAAAGCAAAGAATTTTTAAAGCTTTCTAGTCCAGTTCTCATTTGGAAAACTTAATATCATCTATAATTTATGTCATTTCAAATTATATTTACCCTTAATTCTGCAACATGAACTAACTGACCTAATAAAAGTTTAAAGAGCCAAATTTTCTATACATTAATTAAAGAAGGTAACAAATTTGAACTAAGACTCAAGAGTCAGGTTAATAAGAAATGTTAATTATACCCAGTTTTCGCAGGAATTGAGCAATGGGAAATGGCATGAAGAGTACTGGGTTGAGTATTTGAGGATATATGAAAATAACGTTTTATGTAAGCATTGTGAGGCAAAGCACAACAAATCTTCATGAGAATTTTATGACTGATCTCTATTACTCCAGTCTTTGAGTATCTCATGTAATTAAATTTTCTTTTAAGTAAATTGTCATTTGTGTCATTACTTCTACACATCTTTTCCCTCCCTACATGCTAAATTTAAAACAATAAACTTCAGTTTAACACACTGTGTCTTTAACATCAGTTAGAAGATTTGCTATTACTTGAATAAAAGCAATCTTCTCTACTATTTTTTCAAACCACAGTATTTGCTTCATAACAATATTTTGTATACAAGAAGCCCTGTTATAATTCTAACATGAAACATGGTCCTGTTTAGCAGGGATTTAAAACTTCTTACCAGATTAATGGGCCTATGATATGAGGAGCTGTATGGAACAGATGAGAAAAATCTTAAAGAACAAAACTTCTGCCTTTTTTTCATATTTCTCATTTCTTTAGTTCTTTCTTGTCAATGGTGAGGTTCAATGACAGCATTTCATGTTTTACTTGTTATTTTGTGGTCAGACTCAGATATATTAAGATACTTTTCTCACTAATATAAAATATAATATAATATAATATAATATGTTCAATGTCTTCATTTAGGGATACTGTATTAAGGCCCTTGGATGCTATAAAGAAAGTATAAAATACAGGATATACTCTCATGAAGTTCAGGGTACTTCCTGAGGAAATCAAACATGCAAGTAAGAAGTACAGACCTCTGTATCTGTGGCCTTTCTATAAACTTTAAGGAGTGATGTGGCTTAAAGATTCCACTGAAAACTCAAAGGTGGGGAGTGGGTTCAGGATGTGTGACCATCCTGACACTAAAAGCTACTATTGTGTCAGTTGGCATGTGAGCAGGCTTCTCTCCTAAATTATCAGCTTCTCAATATGTAGCTGAATACTTCAGTGTTATTGACTAGTCAGTTGTGAGCAACCACATATACTATTTAAATAAGATCTTTAACTTTGCAGTCAGGCTAACATAGCTTTGAGATTCTGCTTTACTAATGTGATTTACAGCTGTTTCATTTACTCACCTATGGATTTTGGTTTCCTAAGCTGTAAAATAAAATTATTTTTACAAAAAAGTTTTAGTTATATGAGCTATGCATATGAAATAAGTTTATTTCTTGGAATATAATTGGGACTTTAATTGAAATCTATATTTAAGAATAAAATTACTAATTGTAGGTTCTCTGCTCAAGCCTGCAATTACTGAGGAAAGGTTAAAATTCCAAAACACTTAGATTTGTGAAGTCAGACCATTACATAGTGAAATGGCTGAAGTACATTAGAGTTCACTTAGAGTTTCCTTACCTATGTTGGAGAATAACTGCAGTTAACTAATGTGAAGATCAGATTACTCCTGCTAAAATTAAAATGTAATTATAAAATGCCAGCTCTCTGCTCCTGAGAATATCTTAGAGACAAGAGACTTCTGATACTCAGACCACTTTTGCTCTGGAGAAGTACACATACTCAGCCTGCGGCCTCCTAGATGTTTCCTCCCACAGCAGGAGGTAAAAGTTGTATTTTTCAGTGAAATTTCATCCAGGGCAAAAACCACTAATGCCCTAAGAAAGTGGGCCAAACTATACAAATGAGAGAAGTCAGAGAAGACATTTGTTATGAAAGATAAATCCTAAACCTCTCCTTGATTTTCTGGTATCTAGCATTCCATTCATCACTTTCTGATGATCTGCTATTAGGTGGTATTTTCTCGGGTATTTAAACCTGGTACATATACCTCAGGTATTTCTACCATTTATTCATCTCTCCTTTTCTAGCCTCTTCATTCTTTCAGGTGTAATCATGCATACTGAGTCATAGAATATCTAGTCTCTACTTTTAATGCTCTAGAATATGGCTTTTTCCCACATTACCAATGATGCCCCTTTCAAGCTACTCATTTAGTAATGCTCCTTTTGGCAATTGTTGGTATTTGAGGATGGCCTGGATTGGCAGCTCTGAGTTATTTTCAAATTTAGGCCATGGAGGCTGAGCCCATACATCTCACAGCATACAAAAGGATTAGCCACTTTTCTAGGCCTAGTAATAATACTGGATAAACTTTATTGTGCTTCCACTGTGCTACATACTCTTTTGGCAAGCTTAAGTAGATGCAGGACTCCATATAACCCCACAAATACTCCATGAGGCTGGCAATATCTCTAGATTAGAGATGATGACACGATCTTAGAGAGACTCATAAAAATTGTCTAAGCTCATCAAGTTGGCAAGGGAGAAATCCTTTATGCTATAAAGTCTTGGAAGACAGAGTTCCAGAGGCCTCATATTTCTGCACCTCCTAATGAGCAGAGGCATTGATTGCCTTCATCCTTTTCTTAAAAGATTTATTCATTTCTTGGGGAGGCAGAGAAAAGAACATGGAGGTAGGAGCAGAGGGAGAGAATCTTCAAGCTGACTCCTCACTGTGCACAGAGCCCCATGCAGGGGGTTGATCCCATGATTCATAACATCATGACCTGAGGCAAAACCAACTGTTGGATGCTTAACTGACTGAGCCACCCAGGTGCCCCTGATTGCCTTTGTTTGAACTATGGTTTCAAGGATGTTGGTATAGCCTTGAAAAATAGAACTAGAGTCTCCCTCTAAGCAAAGGGGCAAGCATGCTTGTATCTCATTATATAAAATTCAGATTCTTTATGCTCATTGTTCCTCTCATGTAATGTGACATATTTTGTGTAGAGTTGTTACTTACCTTCTTCATACCATCTTGTGGGAATTGAGCTCAAAGAACTAGCACAAAACAATGCTTATGTACTAACTACTGTTACTGACATAAGTAATAAAGTGCTTTGCCTCTTTTCTAGGATTCTCATGTCTTTTGCCAACATCCATAACAGTATGAAAAACTACTTGCTGATTAGCATCCAGGTGGGATAAATTCTCAGACACTGAATTTCGTGATACATACTCTTCTGTTGTACTTTTTCCACATATTAGCAGTAATATCTGAGAAATTCAATTTAGTTGTGCTTATTTATGAATATTGACTGATTCTTTAAACTTATGTCATTTGTCCTTAAGAGCAAAATATAACCTTTTATAATTGTTTTATAATTCAGCATAAATGTTGAATTAAGAAAATATTTTATTAATTTTTTGCATTAAAATTGAATGGTACAATCATACAAATTATCTCTCTGGTATGTACACAAATGGATGAATTTCCACCAATTGTTAAGGCAAAAACTTACATTCTAATTGAAAAGCTATGTAGCTTATACAACCATGACAAGAAAATGCATTTATTATAGTCATTCATTTTCATATCCTTTTATTGCATCTTAAATATTTTATTATGCCTTTTTCTCACAAACATTACATTGGAGCATGATTAATGCATACTGATAAATAGGAGTGGAGGGAAACTAAAATATTTATGGTTAAAATGCACTTATAGAGAATCTTCCTGACCTCAAAGAATTATTTCCTTAACAAAATAATTCACCATAAAGAAAATGGTTAATAAATATAAATTCATTAAATTTAAACCTTCCTTCATCAAAAAGCAACACAGTGTGTAAAGACAAGTTCCCAGATAGAATGTAATGTTTGAATCATATGTCTCTAAGAAGAGACAGTAGTAGCATTATGAAGAACTTCAATGACTAAGCAGCAAATAGATAAATAATTCAACATAAATCATCCACTTAAATTAAAAAAAAAAGGAAAATTCAAATGGTTAATAAACATGCAATGGTGCTCAAATTAGTTAATAATTTTAAAAGTTAAATATAGATGCATTAAAATTATTACATGGCAATTAAAAAAATAATGGAACTATGCCAAATGTTGGAGAGGATGTGGAATTTAGATAACCTCATACACAACTTGTGGGAGTACACATGTCTTATTTATCAATTACTATGTAACAAATAACCACAAACCACGTGGCTTACAATAACACACATATAGTATCTCATAGTGTCTGTGGGTTATGAGTTTGGACAAGGGTTACCTGGGTACTCTTCAAGGCTGCACTCAAGGCATTGGCCACAGCTGGCTTTTCATCTGCAGGCTTCTCTGGGGGAAGGGTTTATTTCTTTTATTTTTATTTCTTTTTATTTATTTATTTTTTAATTTTTATTATGTTAGTCACCATACAGTACATCATAAGTTTTTGATGTAGTGTTCCGTGATTTGTTTGTGTAAAACTCCCAGTGCTCCATGCAGTACATGTCTTCTTTAATACACATCACTGGGTTAACCCATCCCCTCACCCCTCTCTCCTCTAAAACCATCAGTTTGTATCCCAGAGTCCATAGTCTTTCATGGTTCATCTCTCCATCTGATTCCCCCCCTTCATTTTTCCCTTCCTTCTCCTAATGTCCACCATGCTATTCCTTATATTCCACAAATAAGTGAAACCATATCATAATTGACTTTCTCTGGCTGACTTTTTTCACTTAGCATAATCTCCTCCAGTTCCATCCATGTTGATGCAGAAGTTGGGTATTCATCCTTTCTGATGGCTAATATTCTATTGTATATGTGGACCACATCTTTTTTATCCATTTGTCTGTTGAAGGCCATCTCAGCTCTTGCCACAGTTTGGCGATTGTGGACATTGCTTCTCGGAACATTGGGATGCATGTGGCCCTTCTTTTCATTACATCTGCATCTTTGGGGTAAATACCCAGTAGTGTAATTCCTGGGTCATAGGGAAGGTTTTATTTCTTTTTTTTTTTTTTTTTTTTTTTAAAGATTTTATTTATTTATTTGACACAGAGAGAGAGAGATCACCAGTAGGCAGAGAGGCAGGCAGAGAGACAAGGAGAGGAGGAAGCAGGCTCCCTGCTGAGCAGGGAGCCCGATGCGGGCCTCGATCCCAGGACGCTGAGATCATGACCTGAGCCGAAAGCAGAGGCTTTAACCCACTGAGCCACCCAGGCACCCGGGAAGGTTTTATTTCTAATCTCACTCAGAAAGTTAGCAGAATTCGTTTCTTATAGGTGTAATGCTGTGGGTCTTCACCTCCAGCTGTCACCTGACGCCATCCTCATCTCTGAGAGGTTACACTCCTCCTTGCCACATGAGCCTCCTAATATGGGCACTTACTTTTTCAGAGGCGACAGGGGACAAAGTCTCTGTAGCAAGCCTGCTTGTAAGATGGAATATTCTATGACAAAGTATAATCACGAGTGACAGCCCATAACACTGAACATGGCATACTGATCAGAAGAGATTATATAAGGGTGTGAAGTACAAGAGGCAAGAATCGTAAGGGCAATCACAAAGTCTGTCAACCACACTTTGGTGCCACATATTTGGAAAATTTGGTAATATCTGTTAAAGTTTAGGATATGCGTGCAATCAATTGAGAAATCACACTAATCAAATAAACACATATACCCTAAAGATATTCTTGGATGCATACTCTAAGAAGTCTATATAAAACTCTTCAGAGCAGATTGACTGTAATCATCTCCATCTGAAACATTCCAAATGACCATCAAGAATTAAACAGATGAGTAAGCTGTGGCTATAACACATCATATTTACATTCTGTTCTGCAACATGGTGTTTTTTTTTATCATGGTAAATAGAACATAAAATTTATCATCTTAACTATTTTTAAGTGTGGGCTTTAATGGAATTGATTCCATTCATGTTGTTTGCAGCCATCACTACCATTCATCTCCAAAAGTCTTTTCATCTTGCAAAACTGAAACTCTACACCCATTAAATGATAATCCCCACTACTATTACCCCAGTTGAAGGAAACTACCATTCTATGTTTTGCTGCTATGATTTTGACTACTCTAAGTACCTCATATAAGTGGATTCACTCAGTATCTCTCTTTTTGTGATTGGCTTATTTCACTTAGCATAATGTCCTCAAAAGTGATATCATAAAGTTCACCCATGTTGTAGCATATATCAGAATTTCCTTTTAACACTGAATAATAGTCCATTGTATGTATATATGCTATATTTTGCTTATCTATTCATTCATCAGTGGATATTTGGATTTCTTCCACATTTTAGCTATTGTGAATAATGCTGTTATGATCATTGCTGGACAAATATATCCTTAAATTTGGATTTCAATTCTTTTGAGCATATACCCCAAACAGAAATTTCTGGATCATATAGTAATTTCATTTTTAATTTTTTGAGGCACTGCCATATTTTCCATAGGAGATGCACCAGTTTTACATTCTGCACAAAGAATTCCAAAAGAGGTCCAATTTCTCCACATCACTAACTTTTTTTTATTTTCTATTTTTTTTAATAGTAGTCATCTTAATGGGTGTGAAGTGATATCTTATAGTTTTGATTTGCATTTCCCTGATGTTTACTCATGTTTCTTTTGCTTATTGACTCTTTACATATCTTCTTCTGAGAAATATCTAATTAAGTCCTTTGCTTATTTTGGAATTGGATTGTTTTCTGTTGTTGTTATTATTTTTGAATTTTAGAAATTCTTTATACATTCAAGATGTCAATACCTTATTGGATATATCATCTGCAAATATTTTTCCCATACTCTGGATTCCCTTTTTACTCATTGGTAGTGTCTTTTGGTGTGTGTTTATTAAAATTTTCATGAAGGCCAATGTGTCTTCTCTTTTTTAATTTTATTTTTTTTATGTCTTTGGTGTTATATCCAAGAAATCATTGCCAATCAAATGTAGTAAAGTTGTTGCCCTATGCTTTCTTCTGAGTCTTGTAGTTTTAGGTTATATTTAAGGTATTAGGTATTACATTTAAGTCTCTGACCCATTTTGAATTATTTTTTGGTATATAGTGATAGGTAAGAGTACAATTTCATTCTTTTGCATATGGTTATGCAGTTTTCCCAGCACTACTTATTTATTTTTTTTAAAGATTTTATTTATTTATTTATTTATTTATTTGACAGAGAGATAGAGAGCACAAGTAGGCAGAGCAACAGGCAGAGGGAGAAGGTGAAGCAGGCTCTCTGCAGAGCAGGGAGCCTGAGGTGGGACTGGATCCCAGGACCCTGGGATCACGACGTGAGCCAAAGGAAGCCGCTTAACTAACTGACTGCGCCACCCAGGCACCCCCACCCCCAGCACCATTTATTGAAAAGAAAGTCCCTTTCCAATGACTGGTCTTGGCCTTCTTTCAAAAACAATTTTTCCATATATCCGAGAGTTTATGTATTGGTTCTCTATTCTATTCTATTGGTCTATATGTCTGTCTTTATCACCATACCTCGTTCTTTTGATTACTGTAGCTTTCTAGTAAGTTTTGAAGTCAGACACATGAGTCTTCCTACTTTGTTCTTTTTCATGATTAT
Source organism: Ailurus styani (assembly GCA_002007465.1). NCBI lineage: Eukaryota > Metazoa > Chordata > Mammalia > Carnivora > Ailuridae > Ailurus > Ailurus styani. The sequence goes on from LNAC01000113.1 coordinate 564,736, forward strand.
TTTGGCTATTCAGCATTACTTGAGGTCTCACACAAATTTTAGCAAGGATTTTCTGTTTCTTTATAAAAATATAAGGATTTTGATAGATATTGGATTTAATCTGTGGATTTTTGGGTAATATCGACTTCTTAATATTGAGTCTTCCTATCCATAAACATGGAATGTGTTTCCATTTATTTGTGTCTTTTACAATTTCTTTCAGCAATATTTTCTAGTTTTATTACACAAATCTTTCACCTCATTAGTTAATTTCTAAGTATTTTATTAATTTTGATGCTATTGTAAATGGAATTGCTTTCTTTTTTAATTTTTTTATTTTTTAATTACAGTCTAATTAATGTAGTGTTATATTAGTTTCAGGTGTACAATACAATGATTCAACAATGTAATTATTTTCTTAATTTTCTTCTCAGATTGCTCATTATTAATGTTTGGAAACACAATCGATTTTTGTGTGTTGACTTTGTATCCAACCTCTTTATTGAATTCTCTTATTAGTTTTAATTATTTTTTTGTGGACTCTTTGGAGGTTTCTACATATCAGATCATATCATCTGCAAATAGATATAATTTACTTCTTCTTTTTGAGTTTCTAGGCATTTTATGTCCTTTTATTGCCTAATTGCTCCAGCTAGAACTTCAAATACTATGTTGACTAGAAGTAAAAAAAAGAGAGATCTTTGATTTTTTTTCTTATTTTAGAAAAAAAAACTTTCAGTTCTTTCCCATTAAGTATGATATGCACTGTAGATTTTTCATGTATTGTTTTTGTTATGTTGAGGTAGTTTCCTTTTATTCAAAGTTAACCAAATGTTTTTTCATGAAATATTCTTGAATATTGTCAAATGTTTTTACTGCATCAATTGAGATTATCATGTGGTCTTTTTCTTCCATTCTGTTAATGCGATATATTAAATTGATTGATTTTTATATATTGAGCCACTCATATCCCAGAATAAATCTCACTTGGTCATGGTACATAATCTTTTTAATATACCACCTAATCTCTGATTTGTCAGGATCGTGTTGAAATGTTTGCATTAATGTTCATAAAGGATATTGGTCTATAGTTTTATTATAGTATCTTTATCTGGTTTTTATTTTAGGGTAATGCAAGCCTTATAGGATGAGTTAGAAAGTGTTCCCTCCTTGTCATTGTTTTGGAAAAGTGTAAGAAGGATTGATGTTAGTTTTCTAAGTATTTGGGAGAATTAATCAATGAAGTCATCTTTGTGGGAAGATTTTTGATTACTGGTTTAATCTCTTACTACTTATAGGTATATTCAGATTTTCTATTTTCATAATTGAGTATTAGGATTTATATTTCTAGAAATTTGTACATTTCATCTAGGTTATGTAATTTATTGGTGCATACTTTTTCCAAGTTCTCTTGTATAATCCTTTGTATTTCTGTGGAATTGGTAATAATTTCCTCCTTTTGTTTATGATTTTGAATTCAACAGGATTTTTTAATATCTAATCATGATCAAAACCATGACATTATCATAAGAAAGGACAATTCTATACAAAATGTCCGTTTCATTTCATCTTTGCCAATGATAAATACAGTAATAGTTCATTTTTTACTAATATGATCGATAAAATATTACATTATTGAAGAAGTTAAATATCATTTCACATATTTATTGGTCATTTAATTTTTTTCTTCTATGAATGACCTGTTTATATCATTTTCACATTGTTATAGGTTTTTGCTTTTTAATAGTAATTTGTAGTGATTCTTTCTATCTTGATGTGTATTCATTTTTTTCTTCTTAGAGCAAATATTTTCTACCAGTCTGCAAAATGTTTTTCATTTCATTGCGTTTTGCTTAACTGTTTAAGTTGAGACATTACCTAGCCACCATATTCATGTGTTACTTGGATGATTAGAAATGATCCCTACAAAAATCCTCTGTTCCCCCATATATTTTCATATACTTTCATTTCATAACTTGCTAAAATTTTGGGGAATAAAAGAGTTTCCAACATAGCAATACAAACAGCTGAAGAGTCTATGATACTTTATGTCTTAAAGTGCCTTAGCCATTTTTCCAGACTGGACTCCAGGTTTGTAGCAAGTGTCTTTTGTTAGCTTGGCTTCTCAGAGCCCATGACCCCAAACTCACTCACACAACTGACAAAGGGATTTCAAAATATTTTCCCCAATAAAAACAAGTTGATCATAAAAGGAATCCAGGTTCTAGTTATTAGGATTGTGCAATCTCCAGACTGAACTTCTCTTAAATGTCCTTCTCATGGTTGGGATTCTATATTGCATACAACCCCTGAAATATATTTTTCACAAATGACCACTTTTATCCCATAGACTTTTGTTTGAGAACTTATGGTGGTGTAATTTACTGTCAAATCAAATCTTTCCCTCAATAAGAATACCTTTATCTTATTCCAGTGATCTTTAAACTGATCTCTACTAACCTTCAGTCCCTATCATTTGTAAATTCTCGTTTTACCATCCTATTTATTTTTCCAGTCTTTTTATTCAGTGTCAACTTCTTTGGAAATCCTTCCTCGAAGACTCCAGCCCACAACTGACCAGTCTAACTCTGGAACATCTTTTCTTGGGTCACATGATTCAATACTTCCTTTTTTATTGTCTTTTAATTTAACAATCAGTGAGTATAAAATTTTGCTTTCCTATAGTAGTTTTTAGTCTTCTCATATCATCCACCTTTTTTTTTTAACACTTTATCTTTTAAGAAATATAAGGTTAATGATATACTTTCAATTCACATATTTAGATTACAAACAATAGTTTAACTATACCTATAGAACAGAGTCTAAAATTTTGAATAGTTATGTGTTCATCTAAACATTTTTCCTACTTTAAGTAAATTATTAAATCAAAAGTATAACAAAATTTTTCCTATTAAAAACACACACACACACACACACACACACACACACTTTACTTGACATTTGGCACCCTATTTGACCAGATCACATTATAAGTTTATTCTTAGTGATTTTTTAAGAATACTGGGTAGTTTATAACAGATGGGGTATGGATTTTTGGCCCATGCAATTTTATCTTGTAAAATGAATATAAATAACTTATTTTCTACAGCTGATTCAAGAATGAAATATAATCCAACAGAGTGGTATAAGCTGTTTCAAATGTCAGAACTTTGAATGAATGACATTGCATAAGATTTTAATGCCATATAAGGAGGGGACAAGCTTTCAACCATTTAAAAACACCCAGTTTCTTATATGAGAAACTAACCCTTGGTGACAGCAATCACCTGAAGTGACCAATCTCTGACTTCTTCTTTTAGTGAAAGGTGATTAAGAGGGTGAGAGCAAGCTAACGTTGTGAACATCTGGAATTCAACAATAGCCTGAGCCAGATGTGATCACGTTTCATTTCTGAAGGTGGAAGAGAAATATTACAGGTCATACTAACACAGAGATTACTTCTGACTCCTAGTCATATCAACAGCACTTCACATTTTTGACCACATATTCTCACTAAAATTATTGTAACATAGGGTCAACATAACATGGTGGTATGAAGAATTTTTTCCCCTTGACCAAGAGACTTGCCTTCTTTTGATTTCTATTCAGTTGCCACTTGGCTCATTGTAGCAAAACAGAAGTAAAGATAGAGAATTGTATGTTTTGTTGCCACAGGTGTAGAGATAGATATACCTATAGTAATAGAAATGTGCCATAATTTATCATATACCTTGACACATTTTCCATTTCCAAATTTCCTAAAACTCTTTGCCCAACTAAAATACACATAAATGAAAATAAATAAAATACAATTCACACAAATGAATATTCACAAAATAATTTTAAAATGTGAAGTTTTGGGGCACCTGGGTAGCATAGTTGATTAAGCCTCTGACTCTTGGTTTCAGCTCAGGTGTGATCTCAGGTCATGAGACTGAGCCCCACTTCACACTCCATGCCCAACATGGAATCTGCTTAAGATTCTCTCTCCTTCTGCCCCTCCTCTCCACCCTCTCTCTTCTCACACACTCTCTCTCTCTCAAATAAATAAATCTTTAAAATAAAATATTTTATTTTATGTGAAAAGTTTTATCATACAATAGATATAATTCACATTAATTCAAGGAAAGGTATTGGTCTTGTTTTGTAATAGCTCTATAAAAGAAATGAAGTTCCAAGTCCATGCTTGTTCATCATATTTTGAAATGTAAAAAATTTCTACCATTCAGTTACAATAATCTTCTGCCTTCAGAGAATATCAATAATGTAAAAAAAAAAGAAACTGAGATTATGGCAAAAAATAGTGTATATCTGCTAAAGAATTAAATGAGGTGAAATCAATAAATAGATTGAAATAAAAGCAAACAACCCTGTAGTACTATGGTTTATTTTCTCATATGGTCTGTGATACTTTTCTGTCACCATGTATTTGGTAGTGATGGATATTTTAGGAGGAGTCCTGTGTGACAGAATTTATCCTTGTGGCCCTCTGAGCTGGAAGTTTTTCTTATCAATTCTAAAATATATTATTCAGAATTTTCATTTCATTTATATCAATTTCTACAAGTAGGGTTTTCTAAAAATTATGTAGCCACATGTTCTAAATTTTAAAATTGTTGGAAGAAGTTATTGTTAATAAGTTCTAATTAAGATTTTAATGCCTTCTTGACTTTTGTGATATCCCCTTTAATTCAAAGATATTGTAAGTGTGTATTGTTGGGTGTTTGAGTGTATGTGTGTGTGTGCCATTTATCTATGTGAATATATAATATTTTCACACATATTTCACACTGTTATATATTTCATATTATACTTTTCAAAGGTACAACTTTTGACTTTTCATATCCTAAAACATTTTTTCTTCATTTACTGCCTTACCATTAATACTTATTAATGACATTAACTGAAATGGAGAAGTCTTAAGAGAAGCCAGTAGAGTGAGAGAAGTCTAGGAGTTGATTTTATGACATCTTAATTTTGACATGTCTGTTATGCATCTAGTTGGAACTCAATATAAGAGTCAGAGTTTAGGGGCATGATCTAAACTAGTCATATCTATTTTTCCCTTGTCTTTCTATAGCAGGCATCATTTAAAGCCATGAGGTTAAGTAAGATAAGAAGCAGGAGTTGAGATAGAAAACAGAAGAAGTGAAAGGACTGAGCACTGAGACCCTGATCAAAGGCCAAGGAGATGAGAAGGATCCAACAAAGAAGACAGAGAAGAAGCAGCATTTGAAGTGGGTATAAAGCTGAAATATAGTATATCCCAGGTGGGAAAAAAATATTTTAGGATGGAATAATAAACTGAACCAAATCCTCCTTCTCTTATGTTAAGTACAATGAGGACCAAGCAGTTTCAAGGGATCGATGTGGATGAAAGCCTGATTAGAATGGGTTCATAGAATTGCATAGATTTAAGAGAAGATGAACAGCCTGTTGAAGAGGTTTACTGCAAAAGAAAGAAGAAAAGGGGGCAGTAGCTATAAAGAGAAAGTAGAGGTAAAAGAGGTTTTTTTCCATATGAAGAGAAACATTTTTTATTTTGATGGAAAAGATTTAGTAAAGGAAATTACCCAATGCTCAGGAAGAAAAGGAAAATTGCTGCAATAATGACATAGAGAGGTGAGAGAAATGAGTCACAGGGGTGGAGTCCTATGATTTGGATGCAGATGCTGATATGTTGTGGGCATGAAAGGAAGACTTGTGAACTTTGCCTTGGCTTGGTTCTATTAATCAGTGAAATAGAAAACAAGGTGATCAGCTGAGATCAAAGATGAAGGAGGAAGCTTTTTGGGTTTGATGAGTGAGGACAAGGTACAAAATAGTCAAAGACTAAGCATGTGATTGATCAAGAATATGAGAATGAATACTAGGCACCATTGGTGTCCCCACCTGAATTTAGTTATTATGATCTTAAAGTGAGAGAAATAAGAATTATCTTTATTTCTCTTTAAAATTGCTAAGCTGCAATGGTGAAGGCACAAAGTAGATAGCATTTTGAATTTAATCGGACCTTTTATTTTGTCATAACAATAGTTTGAACTGAGAAAGAGCTAGTTAAGAGTATAAATATGATATAATCAAATTAACCATGGCATTTAATGTCAGTAAAAAGGGAAGTAAATATATCAAGTGGGTGAGAGGTTCAACGTTCCCTGTGAAATGAAGGATAAATATTAAAGACACTGAACTGGAAAGACTGGAGATGGTGACCTGAGAATAGATGATGAAAATGGTGGCTATGAAGTGGATGCATATACTGGTAATGATAAGGTCTAGGCTCTGACTTTGTGAGGGATTGGCTCAGGGAGTCTAGAAGTTGATATGATTGGAAGAGTTGAGGTTGATAACTGAAAGGGGAAGGGCATTGGGAAGAACTTGACTCAGGGTTTTGAAATCACTGTAATCACAGAGAAACAGTTTGGAGAGACTTCTGTGAATAAGGAGCTAAATTATTTAAGAAATTAGAGGAAGAGATGAGCAGGTCAGCTGATAACTGCAGTAAGAAGGGTTGATGCAGAGTTGTCTGATTAGAAGAGATCATATGCTAAAGGGTTTTAGGAGGAAGCAAAGGAAAATAGTCTGAACAAAACAATGAAAAAGAAGAGGTGTTTTGGTAGAAAACAGAAATCATTCAAGAAAGAAACAGGAGAAGCTGTGGTGCCTTTACGGGAGCTCCAGGTTTTAGTTAGAGCCAGTAGAGGAAGAGAGCATGCAGATGGAAGATCAAGGATCTGGGAGACATTGCTGATGAGGAAATGGACTCCTAAAGACTCTGGTGGAAGAGCTCAGGAATAGGAGACTGAGAGTTGGGTCCAGAAGAGGCATATATGGAGTATTATGAGGGAAGACCTGGGAGACATGGGCTTCTCCTTGTTAAGACGTGGACACAGTGCTAAGTTTATTCAATCTGTCCTCCACTTATGGAAATTCCTTTCTTCTCAAATAGTCTTTTGAGAATAGATTTCCAGGTAAGGGCCTAAGTTATGAGAATCCCATGTAACCTATTAAGGGTAAACATTAGCTTTTTAGTTTACAGTTGGTGCTAGTNATCATGACCTGGGCCGAAAGCAGAGGCTTTAACCCACTGAGCCACCCAGGCGCCTGGGCTTCTCCTTGTTAAGACGTGGACACAGTGCTAAGTTTATTCAATCTGTCCTCCACTTATGGAAATTCCTTTCTTCTCAAATAGTCTTTTGAGAATAGATTTCCAGGTAAGGGCCTAAGTTATGAGAATCCCATGTAACCTATTAAGGGTAAACATTAGCTTTTTAGTTTACAGTTGGTGCTAGTCAACTTAGAAATATAGCATTATATAATGTATACATAACACTTAAATATTTGGAAGACAGCTTCTGAAGTGCCATTGTATGGGCATATAATATGGCAAAACTTATTAACATCAGCTATATAAGTAACAAATAATATATTCCCTTTTTTCCTTTTATTTAGTTTTGTGTGATATTTTGATACATGTGGTAGGGAAAAGGATTGACAGTTTGTAAATCAGCATGGATCTATTACTTATAGGATTATTTTGGTTTTCCAAAAATATTTTTCATGAGACATAGCCTGATATTGTTTGATAATAGAAAAATGTAAGAGAAACATTTTTATGGTTTGAGCTGTTATTTGGAATTTGTAGTCAATGACAGTTGAAATGGATTTTTGCCCCTAATACATCATGCCCTGGTTTGCAGAACTGAACTTCTTTTAAACTACAGCATTTTTACCCAGGAGGATATTAACTGGTGAATAGTTCACTACAGTCATTTTTCTCATTAATATTATTTCTTGTGAATGCTTGATGTGAATATAATTTTTCTATACTTATAAATTTTTGCAGAGACTTTTCTAGAAATTCTATCACCAAGTATGCCTCAAAGAATATGGGAAAGACAGTATTTTACTTACATTTTTTTCCTAAAATATTTAGTAAGCATTTACTTTTGGAAGAATGTTGTTAGAGGCACTGACAGGCCTTTCCACCTGTATTTACTATCCTTGACTTTTAGGATTGAAATTCAAAGATGTTGGATGTAGACCATGTTTGATGTAGACCTTGAAGCAGTTAATCAATGAGGAACAAATATTCATTTTGGTGATATAAGCAGTAAATATGATAGAATCCCAAAGCTAGAAGAAGTTCAGAACTTCTTCAGAAAATACTAAAGTGAGAATAGACTGGAATTAGGTAGACAGGTAGTAAAGTAACCATCATTCTAGATGATGAGCTCCAACAAAACTGATTATTTCTAGAAAGGCCTTCATTGAATCCTTGATGTAAAGATAAACAGTAATGTATTCCTATAGTATTTTGTGTATAACTTAATTGTAATAGTTAGTATATTGGTAATTCATTATTTTTGTATATCTGAAATATCTACAAATTGTGAGCAACTCCAGGGTGAAGATTATGCCCTATAAAAGTTACATTCCAATAGTTTCAAAGTGACTGGTCAACTTAAATATTTTTGTTTTATTTTAAATTGGTGATATTCACATGTATGATATTCAAAAGTTACAGAAGAGTGTCACAAAATGCATCCTTATGTTCTGCTAGCTACCTATTTCTCCATTCCAGAGAATAGTATGAGCATTTTCTTGTATAATCTTCAGAAATATACATACACTGGATATAATGTGTGTAAGTATTCATTATTTCCCCTTTTTTTTTAAAGATTTTTATTCATTTGACACAGAGAGAGAGATTACAAGTAGGCAGAGAGGCAGGCAGAGAGAGAGGAGAGAGGAGGAGGCTGGCTCCCCGATGAGCAGAGAGCCCGATGTGGGCCTTGATTCTAGGACCCTGGGATCATGACCTGAGCCGAAGGCAGTGGCTTTAACCCACTGAGCCACCCAGGTGCCCTATTTCCCCTTTTTAAAGTACACTCTTCTGGGGTGCCTGGGTGACTGAATGGATCAAAACTCTGACTCTTGATTTCGGTTCAGGTCATGATTGCTGGGTCATGAGACCGAGCCCCATTGTCAGCCTTGGAGCTTGCTTAATCACGGTTTCTATTGCTCTGTATTTACACTAATCTTCAGACCACTGATATCTGTAATTTTATTCATCTCAATGTGAGCTACTCTCATGAGTTCTAACTTCGAAGTTTTTCAATGCTTATGCTTCTTGGGTAGGCTACTTTTCCTTTTGATTACTTAAAATTGACAATATTGCCTTTTCTCTTAAAAATCTACATTCTTCCACTGATGTTACCAACCACTCAAAATTTTTTTCTTATTCTATCATTGTGTATATTCTTTCTACTGATTTTTCTTCCTTTATCCATTATTTCCTTATTATTTCTGTTTCTGAGTTCTGCTTAACTCTTCAAGTAATTCCCGGAATCTTCTTAAGTGCTCCCTGATTGATTTTATTAACTTGATTGCTTCAGTAACCCTTGTAGAATTCAATGACATCCTTATCTATTCATGTAACAGCTCATATTTACTGAATACTCACTACATGCCAGGCAGATAAACCATGGTGCTTTGTGGCTTACTTGTATTATCTCACTTGAGTCTTATAAAATACATATAAATTAGGTGTTATGATCTCCATCATTGTTTTTTTTTTAGAGGAGGAAACTGTGAACTTTCCAGTTTGTTAGAGGTGAAATTGCAGTTCAAATCTGGATATGTGGCTCCAGAATCTGACCATATAACTACATCCCTGTACTGCCTCCTACCATTTTCCTGAGCTCTGTGAATGCTTATAAGTAAATATTTAAGCTCATCACACTCTACAGAGTCAAAATAGAACATGTGAATGGAATTCTTTTTTTTTTTTAAATATTTTATCTATTTATTTGTCAGGGAGAGAGACAGAGAACACAAGCTGGCAGAGTGGCAGGCAGAGGCAGAGAGAGAAGCAAGCTCCCCACTGAGCAAGGAGCCCAATGCGGGACTCAATTCTGGGACCCTGAGATCATGACCTGAGCTGAAGGCAGCTGCTTAACAGACTGAGCCACCCACGTTGGGGAATTCTTATTTCACAATTTCTCCACTCCTTCCCATGTGCCTTTCAGTGTGGTTAAAATTACTGCTGCCCCTACCAAAGCTGAAAATTATGGCTCCTCATGACTGCCTCCACATCCATCTCCACAATTTATAAAATGCCCCTTGCCCAAGAACTTCTCAACCATTTACATCCACTGTTGCTACTTACATTTAGACCCCATTTAAAATTTACCAGGACTAAAAGAAAAATAAAATAAAATGAAAATAAATGAAATATATATATGACAAATACATGTGTATATCATATATATATGATATATATGTGTATGTCACATATAGATAAAATAATAATCTTTTAAAGCTTATGATGTCCATACGATCTTGTTAGACCCAAAAGTTTTTATGTGATGATAGTTAGACTTGCAATACACAGTTATTACTGGTTAGAAAAGGAAATCTCTGTAATTTATAAAGTTTGGAAACTGAAAGACAGAGAGGCACCAAAAATTGCATATTACTGTTCTTAAAAAATATAAAGTTCTGATTTTTTTTTCTTCTTCTTATTTTTTGTTTAAATTGTTCTTCATTTCCTAGTTTTATAAGACAGGAAGATTGACTTACTGATTTTAAATATTTTTATTTTCTACTGTATGTATTCAATGCTATAAATTTCCATTGAAACAATGTTTCTGCTTTATCCCACCAATTTGTATGAGTTATATTTCATTTTCATTTAATTCAAAATATGTCTTAATTTCTCTTGAGATTCCTTCATTGGCTTGTGTGTTATTTAAAATAGTTTCATTTAATTTCTAAATATTTGAGAATTTCCCAGCTGTGTTTATGATTTGTTTTAAGATTTTATTTATTTATTTGACAGAGTGAGTACATGCAGGGGGAACAGTAGGCAGAGGCAAAAGGAGAAGCAGAGTCCCCACTGAGCAGGGATCCCAATGTGGGCCTCCATCCCAGGACCCCAACATCACAACCAGAGCTGAAGGCAGACACTTAACTGACTAAGCCACCCAGGCATGCCTGCCAGGTTTCTGATTTCTAATTTAATTGTATTTGGGACTGTAAACATGATTCACATGATTTCATGTGTGTTATATCATCACAAGTTGGTTTTGTCTTTAAATATTTTATTTATTTATTTATTTATTTATTTATTTATTTATTTGTCAGAGAGAGAGAGAGAGCACAAGCAGGGGGAGCAGCAGGCAGAGGGAGAAGCAGGTTCCCCACTGAGTAAGTAACCTGATGTGGGACTGGATCCCAGGACCCTAGGATCATGACCTAAGCCAAAGGCAGACACTTAACCACCTGAGCCACCCAGGCATTCCTATATCATCACAGGTTTTATCTTGGTGAATGTTGCATGTTCTTCTGCTGTTATTAGATGAAGTAGTTTATAAAGTCAATAGATTAAGTTGATTATTATGCTGTTCATGTTGTCTATATTTTTACTGACATAGGGGTGTTGTGCTCCTCACTTGTAGATTCATACACATGTAACATTCTTCTTCTTCAAGAATTGACTCCTTTATCATTATGTAATTTTCCCTCCTAACCTTTTTGCTTTGAAGTATAATTTCTGGGGGAATTAATATAACCATTCCAGCTTTTTTTCTAATTAGGGATAGCACAGTTTATCTTTCTCCATCCCTTTACTTTTTTTTTAATTTACTGACATATAGTTGACACACAGTGTTACATCAGTTTTAGATGTATAAGATAGTAATTCAGTAACTCTGTGTTATGCTATGATCACCACAAATACATTTCTTTCAAGCCAGTTTTACTGACAGCAAATTCACCCAGTTTTGTTTGTCTAAGAAAATCTTCTGTCTACTTCACTCTTTGAAGGATAATTTAACTGGATACAAAAATATTTTAAGTTGGAGTTTCAACAAGCTGGAGCTTCAACAAATGATGCTGGAAAAATTGGACATACATACAAAAAGTCTGTATATATAAATCTTACACTTGACATAGGAATTCCTTGAAAATGGACCCTAGACCTAAATCTAAAATGCAAAACTATACAGCTTCTAGAAGATAATATAGAAAATCTAGGTGATCTTGAGTTTCATAATGACTTTTAAAATATAAAGCAAGCATAATCTGTGAAAGAAATATTGGATAATTTAACTTTATTAAAATGAATAAATTCCGCTCTGTAAAAGACTATATTAGGGGAATGAAAAGACAAGCTATTATATGGGAAAAAATACTTGTAAACCACATATCTGATAAAGAACTTGTATTCAAAATATATAAAGAAATCTTAAAATTTAACAAAAGAAAACAACCCAATTTAAAAAATGAAAAATTATATTAATTAATTTCTCAGCAAAGCAGATATACATGTGGAAATATGCATACAAAAGGATATTCAGCATCACTTGTCATGGATATTAAAAAGAGCAATAAGATATCACATCATATCTCTTAGAATGGCAAAAATCCTAAAAACCAATAAGATCAATTACTGATGAGAATATGAAGCAACATTCATTAATGGTGGGGATGTAAAATAGTACAGTCACTTTGGCAGTTTCTTACAAATATAAACGTAGTCTTCTTACTGTGTGGTACAGTAATAACACTTTGTTTTAACCCCCTCCTATTCACTCCAGGTTGTGGGAGGGATTTCTGCCCTAGGGATATAAGAATGACTGAACATATGATGCCCAAAATTGTCATGAAATTGACAACAGTTCATTAATCACATATAATATCTGCCTAGGAGAAATGGCCACAGTGTGCCATGCTGGGCCACATGGGGTTGTTATGGAGGTGAACTGTGTTCTCTCAAAATCCATATTTGAAGCCCAAAGCCCTAGTACCTCAGAATGTCACTGTATATGGAGATAGGTCCTTCAAAGCATTGATTGAGTTAAAATGAAGCTGTTACAGTGGATCCAAGTCAATATGAAAGATGACCTTATAAGAAGAGAAAATTTGGACTCACAGAGAGACATCAAGACACATGTGCACAGGAAAAGACCATATGAGGACACAGTGAGAAAACAGCCATCTATAAGCCAGAGACGCAAGCTTTGTAAGAAACCAAAACTGATGACACTTGATCTTAGACATCCAGCCTAGAGAATTATGAGAAAATAAGTATTTGTTGTTTAAGCCATTCATTCTGCAGTGTTTTTTAATGTCAGCCCCAGCAGGCTAATATAGGGTTATATGCTGAAACAGAATGAACCAGCAGAGGTTATGGGTGGCAGGCCCTGTAGTAAAAAAGAAGATGAAGTGATTCCCATGGGATTGGCTTGTTTGAATTAGTCTGCAGGCTGGCAGGGAAATGAATCTTGCTACTCAGGGATAAACAGGAACTATTCCTGATCCACAGGCTGAGGATGGTTGTTTATCTAGGGGACCTTACCTGTGGAAACAGGGTAGGGAAGGGAATTTGTGGTTTGTTTATTTGAAACTCTCCCAGGTTTACCAGATGTCAAAGCAATATATGATATTGGACCTTATTTTGGCCTTATGACACATACTTCTATGTGCTTACAGAAATCATTTGAAAATTCATGTCTGTGCAAATAACTGAGGTGAATATTTATAGCACCTTTATTCATAATCACCAAAAACTTAGGCAACCATGATGTACTCCCATAGGTGAATCAATAAAAAAACTGTAGCTCATCAATACAATGAAATACTATTCACTAACAAAAAGCAATCAATTAATCAAGTCATGCAAAGGCATGGATGTATCTGAATGCATATTACTAAGTGAGAGAAACCTTAAAAAGCTACATACTATATGTTTTCATTTATATGACATTCTAAAAAAGACACAACTGATAAATAGATTAGTGATTGCCATTGGTTGTTGACAGTGGGATTTGAGTAGTTGAAGCATGTGAGATATTTTAAGGTGCTAAGCCCATTCTGCATGATACTGTAACTGCCTACTTATAGAACTATGCATTTGTCAAATCTCAGAAAGTTTCAAAGCACAGTGAGTGAACTTTAATGTATGAAAATTATAAATGCATATATATTTAGTGGATGATGAATATTAAGGAAGGCACTTTTTATGATGAGCACTGGGTGTTATATATAGAAGATGAATCACTAAATTCTTCTCCTGAAACCAATATTACACTATATGTTAACTAACTAGAATTTAAATAAAAATTTGAAAAAAAATATGTAGGAGAATGGGAGATCCTAATATTGAATGAAGAATATGACAAAATTATCTGATTAGTAAAAGGATATGAAATGACCTCACTAAAAGGTTCTGCAATAAAAGGGCCAAAATTCCTTGGAAAATGTCTGATTCTAAAAAAAAAAAAAAGCGTCTGATTCCAAGACGGAGACAAAAATAGGAAAGATAAAGTATCTCGTAGTGACAGAAAGTAAGGAAGTGATCACACACACACACACACACACACACACACACACACACACTGATGGGGATATGTCAAAGAGACACAGGAGCCAACTGAAAAAGCTCCCACTGACTGGTCCTGGAATAATTTATGCAACAAAGTCAATTAATTAGTACTAGATTATAACCCAAAATATAAAATAAATATCCATGAATCCAAAATGATATAAATAAATTATTGAATAAATAAATACATGTGGGGAATTGAACAAATCTGCACGCAGAATTCCAAATAATATAGGTAGCTACTCTGACTTCAAAGAGCTAGATCAGAAGGATTTCCTTCCAAAGAATAGAGAATGGTTAGAAGAAGACAGAACTCTGGCAAATACTGCCTCAGAAGACGGTCAAGGTTAATAGCAAGAGTTGTAAATAATAGCGCTAATATGTAATCTTGGTATTTTGAGATACGGTACTTAATCTCTGTGGCATTTCCTCCCAAAACTCTGTACCTCAGTCCAATCATCAGAAAAACACCAGGAAAATATTAACTGAGAGATGTTCTATGAAATATTTGACCAGTACTCCTCAAAACTACCAAAGTCATCAAAAACAAGGGAAAACAAGGAACTGTCACAGACAAGAGGAGCATCAGAAAGTTTGCTGACTAAATGTATCCTGGAAGAGATGCAGAACAGTAAAAAGACATTAGTTAACAACAAAGGAAATCTGAATAAAGTGTGCACTTTAGTTAGTAATAATACATCAATATTGTTTCATTAATTTTGAGAAATGTCCCATACTAATATAACATATTAATAATATAGGAAATTTAGTGTGGAGTATAAACTCACTCTCAATACTGTATTTACCATTTTTGTGTAAATCTCAGATTACTCTAAAATAAATCATTCACTTAAAAAAAAGCAATAACCTTATATATACTGCTTTTTTTTTGTTCTGTTAATACTCTTCACTTAGTAGTTTACCATAACATTTTCCCTTAATGATAAATATTCTTTTCCAACATCATTTCTGTATTGTTTATGACATATGTTAAAATCACACATAAATCCATAACAATCTGCAGATTCAGTGCAATTCCTGTCAAAATCCCTGCCTTTTTTGCAGAAATAGAAAAAAATAATCTTAAAATTCATATAGAATGTCAAGGGATGTTGAATAACCAACACAATTTTTAAAAGGAAGGACAAACATGGATATTTCACACTTCCTGATTTCAAAATATATTACAAAGCTATAGTCATCAAAACAGTGTGAGGGTCTAAAGGCAAATAGATCAATGGGCTAGACTAGAGCTGTTGGAAATAAAGCCTAGCATATCTAGTCAAAGGTCATCAAGTGTCTACAAGGGTAGCAAAACCAGTAAATGGGGAAAGGGCAGTCTTTTTAACAAATGGTGTTAGAAAAGTTGAGTATCCACATGCAAAAGAAGGAAGTTGGGCCCTTGTCTAACACCATATAAAAAAAAAATTAACTCAAAATGGACTAATGGCCCAAATGTAAGACCTAAAAACTACGAAACTTCTAGAGGAAAATATAGGGGAAAATCTTCATGACATTGAATTTGGAAATGATTCTTGGATATGACACCAAATGCACAGGTAACAAAAGTAAAATTAGAGAAATGTGAAAAGAAAATGCTACATATTTGAAAATATACATATTATGCATTTGTGAACATGGCAGTATGTTTCTTTAGATACCTCTCTAAACATTTACATATGTGTGTGTAGATAGATAGATAGATATTTGCAAATTTATTTGGTCACTAAAACATGTTTAAGATATATTGTGTTCCACAGCTAGTGAAAAATTATGTCTTATGTTAGCACAGTCATTATTTTTAAAACTCCATAATATATTATGCAGCCATTTAAGCTGTTGCTTAATTTTTATTATATGACTTGTCCTTCAAGCTTTACATTATTTCCCCATATTTGAGAATTCTTTTTAATTATTGAGAAAGGAGAAAAATAAAAGTATATACTAAAACTACTATAACAGACCATTCAGCATTTTTGTCAGTAATATTTTGGACAAATGACATCAATTTACTGAAGCAAATATATATTCTACATTCTTCATGTATTTATGTTATGATAAAGAAAATTAATCTTCAAAAATAGATCAATCGCTCTTTAGAAAATTAAAAGTATTCATTTTTTAACATCAGTTCAATTTCTTTTAGTTGCATTTAATGAATCTCTTCAATTCTTCAATTATGTTTTAATAATCAGTTGCAACTATTTCACATCTTTTTCATTGAATGTGACAACATTAACCAGGAGTTATATTGTGACATGGTTCATTAAAATGTTTTAAGATATTTCAACATTTTTCACTGATATCCTTACTTGCAGTCATAAAAGTTGACTCTGGATTAACACTTGCTATAAAATGTTTTAGATAAATAGGATATTTTCATAATTTTTAAGATAGTAATGCTATGAAAAACTTATTAGTGTGTCAGTTCCATCAGTTGGAAGGTACACTCAGCTATGATTTAATGTAATATGGAATCTACAGAACATTTTAATTTTTGAAATGTTGGAGAGTATCATTAAATTCTTTCCAAATCAGAAGCTGCTTTATATTAAAAACTATGAATGTATTAAAAACAAGAGAAAAAACAAAAAACAAAACAAAGCAAACAAAAACACCAATAGAATTATGTTTTTGAGTGTACCTCATTGTAGAAATGACTATCCAGAAATAAGTTAAGGATTATCACTTTAGTTCTCTTTGCTAGTAATTACCCTTTGTGTTCTGCAGATCCAGGTCCTCAATGGTCAGGTTATTTTGAGTCAATTTATTTGTTTTTAAAAGTCATGTTAATTGTATCTGTATAATATGTGGTTTCTTTATGTAGTTTATGTCTAATATGTGTGATTGTATATACTTGACTTTATCAGGGATGGGGAAAGATTCAACATAGTCACTAGCTTGAGCCTAAGTTCTGTTTTACACTAGCATTTAAAAATAGGGGGGAAACAGAAGTTTATTAACTAAACAGACCATACAGCAGAATTTGTCAACCTTACTGCTATTGACATTATGAGGTGGGTCATTCTTGGTTGTGGGGGCTGTTCTTTGCATTGTTAGATGTTCAGCAGGGTCCCCGAATTCTACCCACTAGAAAGTGGTAGCACCCAGCTGTGGCAACCAACAATGTTTTCAGTTTCAAATATCTCCTGGTAGACAGAATCACAAATTCATAGTATTCAAGGAAGGAAGATTACTTGTCCAGCATGCTCATATTTTTTTGCTCATATTTACCCATCTGTTCAGTCTCCTTTAGACTTTTCTGGTAATGAAAACTGAAAAGAGGCTAGTGAAAATATTTTGTAAAATGCCAGAATGCAAATAATACTCCTGTGAAACCCAGGTGAAAATATGGAAATTCTGTATTACTATAAAGAGTACAGTGAAGTTTTGAACTTCAGGACTTTGGAAATCAAAACAGTTTATCACCAGTGGCCCCAGTGAGGAAAGTGAAAGGCAACAAGAGCATATAATGTCCCTTGAAGAAAGGTAAAGATGCCCAGGTAAAGTGACTCGTGCCTTGGCACTGGTGGCAGTCCCTTAAACATCACTGGAAGCCATGTTTTGTGGCATTTTAACACAAACCTCCCTACAGAGTATATAGTATGAGAAAAGGAAAGAACAGGTAATACTGTACTTACAGAGTCTTTAGTATGGCAAATGTAATGCTCTTAACCACAACTCTAGTAGAGTTTTTGTCAGAAAAGTCTAAAGGACACAGAACTGAAGCATAAATAGAAACTAAGTAGCTTCTCAGTTTGAGTCAGTTTTTTCAAACACAGCCTCACCTTAGTCCTCTGAAAGATGCACATCCTTCTTTGCCTTATCTAGTTCTCTGTCTCATCTTTGTTCTCCTTCTACAGCTGGCACATAAATGTCTCAAACAAGTGCAGAATATCATCTCTCCAAAGAAATGAACATTTTGTTGTTAAATCCCCAGTCATTGTTTTAGTGGATATTATTTATAACAAAAACTGTTCTATTAAAGGTTTATGGTAAACACTGGAAAATCCTTAGTAAAATAATGGGAAAAGAGAGTTAAAACTAACAACCTATAACTGATCTATTTATAAATCTTGGACATATTATGCTGCTTCTTATGCTGTAGCTGAACTGAATGGATAAGAAAATTAACTCTTTTCCACTTTGTGATTAGTAATTATCAGGGTTTTTTTTCTTTCACAGAGAAATATCTCAAATGAAATATGATACTATATTAAAACATTTTATAATAAAAGGAACATTCCAAATGGCCCTTCTAAAAATTTTAGTTTTCTGTATGACCTCAGACTTTAAAACAGGCTAGTGAAACTCAAGAAACTGTTAAGTAACAGCTTGAAAATTCACAGGAGAAAGATAAAATAAAATAATGAAAATACGTTTGAGTTAGTCTCAAATTCTGAATTTAATTGGCACCTACACTACCTCTAATGTAGTTTTAGTTTGTAAGCCAGAGGTTTCTTTCAATCTATAGCTGAAGCAAAATAGAAAAAATAACAAAACAAGACAAAAGAACCTTTTGACAAGTCTCTTTTCTAATCTTTACTATCCTGGTCCCAAAATAACAGTATTCACTCCAGTTTTAATTGTTAATCACTTATTAAATCTTCTCTATTGAAGACAAATAAGAAAAGTAACTGACACAGACATTTCCCCAAAGGGAAAACATCTTAATTTCTATTCTAGTACAAAACGTTTTATTTTTAGGAGCACCTGTGTGACTCAGTGGGTTAAAGCCTCTGCCTTCGGCTCAGGTCATGATCTCAGGGTCCTAGGATCGAGCAGGGAGCCTGCTTTCTTCTCTCTCTGCCTGCCTCTCTGCCTACTTGTGATATCTGTCTCTCTCTGTCTCTCTCTCTCTCTCTCTCTCTGTCAAATAAATAAATAAAATCTTTTTTTAAAAAAACTTTATTTTTAGAATTTTAGTCTTCTAAGGGAATGAAGTCTTTTAATTTTATTTCCTAGACAATGCTGGAATGCAGTCTACTATTTATTGGTCAAATATTTCTGAATCTGCGATAGAATAGATCTAGTAACAGAGAATTCTGAAATATTTTCAATGAAACAAACCAATTGTTTTGGTGTTATCTATATTATGCAGTCTAACCCTTCCTTCTTGACTTTTTAAAAAAGTTATTTTTTCATTTTTAATTGAAGTGCAGTTGACGTATAATATTAGTTTCAGGTGCACAGCATAGTGGTTGAATAGTTATATACATTACAAAATGCTCATCATGATAAAGTTTCATTATGCTGTACTTTCCATGCCTGTGATATATTTATTTAATAAATGGAAGTTTTACTTCTTAATCCCTTCACCCATTTTGTCCATTCTCTTCTTTTCTCTTTGACAACTACTTAACTGTCTACCAATATGTGAATGGACAAAGAAGATGAGGTATATACACAATGAAGTATTATTCATCCATAAAAAAATAATGAAATCTTATCATTTGCAGTTACATGTATGGACCTAGAGGGTATTATACTAAGTAAAATATGCCAGACCAGAGAAAGACAAATATGCATGATTTTGTTTATATGTGGAGTCTAAGAAACAACACAAATGAACTGTCTTCCTTCCTGACTTTATCATTCATTGGCTTGAATTATAATCTTATAATCTCTAGCAGAATAATAAGTCTCATGTGTGTGCATGTGTGTATTTATCAAACATTTTAAGGAAGAAGTTATGCTGTCTCACTCCCCTCTTATTTATTTTTATCTCCTTATATCTAAACGTGTCTTAAATTGAATTTCTCTGTATACACACAAGTTTTTACATTCTTGATCAACTTTTTCCATATGCCCCAGTGTTGTCAATGTCCATTTGAAATTTGTCAAGTGGTACCACCCAACCACATAAAATTACCTTATGCAATCTGAACACTTTACTTCTATACTGGAGACTGCATCTACAATTTTAAAAACTATATCATAATATAGCCATATACACTATATTTTAAATAAAACTCAATTATTTCATTGTGTTAACTGTTTTCAGACATGTTCTTCCTCATCTTTCCTTTTTCTCCTATATTTACTCAGTAACTGTATTAAAATCCTAGTATGAATCATATATTATTCTAGAAAAGGATGAAATATCACTGTCCTTTTCCAGTAGTTATGCTAAAGAGAGAAGATTAGACACCAAACTATTATAAAATAAGAAAAAAATATTATGATTAAGGTATAGGCAAAGTTCAATAGTAGCATAAGATGAAGCATCTCGTGTGTCTATAGTGAGAGTAGAGCTAGAACGGCCTGGAGACTTGCAGGCTTATTGCACACATTAGTTACTGGCTGATGCAGGGCTGAGGGTGTGTAATGACAATGTGGATGAAGAAGAGAGGGTAGAGGCATTATTAGTAGGATGAAGAGAATTTGGTGGTCATTAATTTTTGTTGGGGATAAAGAAGAGGTAAGAAGTAACAATTTCTCCAAATTTCTGGTCAACATAGTAAAAGAGAGTGAAGAGGGGACAAAAAGAGATGCTCAGGAAAATATTTGATACATGTTGCCATAGAGGGAAGCAAGGCTACTGAAGGAGACACCAGAGATATATCTCTGGTATTGAGGACTCATGTTGCAAGTGAAAAGGACTGTGCTTATGGGGTCTAGAAAGACACGTTCTATAAATGAATCCCAGGGAAGCTGAGGAATGGCATGGCTTAGGACAGAACCTGCTCTGTAAGCACCATCAGACTCTCCTTCCCATCTTTTCTGAACCACTTCAGATATCAGCTTTGTTTTTTATTTTTGTTTAATTTTTCCTTTAGAATGACATTTCTCTGAGTCATTGAAACAACTTATCTAGTTTGGAGATCAGCTTCTGCTATGGAAGTCCCAAGAAACAATTCTGGTTGACTTCACTTGAGTCACATGTTCATTCTTCCACCAAAGTAGTGAGTCATAGGAAGGCCAGGTGTTATGGATGACACAACCTGGTTTGGATGCTTAAATTTTGACCAATCTCTGTAACATATGAGGTTGGGTTTACTTAACTAGATCTCAGCTTCCATTCCATTGGCATGACTAGAATGGGGGTCTTATTTATCTCTGAAAAATGAGGAAAACTATTTCCAAAAAAGTGTTATGTGCTGGACAGGTAAATGAATGTATGTTCACGGTATAAACAAAACCCAAGTGGAAAACTGGAAAATCCTATTGAAGGCTTTCTTGGGCAGAGCAGAGGCCTACACTTAGTTCTTTTTTTTTTTAAGATTTTATTTATTTATTTGACAGAGAGAGACAAACTGAGAGAGGGAACACCAGCAGAGGGAGTGGAAGAGGGAGAAGCAGGCTTTCCCACAGAGCAGGGAGCCGGACTCGGGGCTCAATCCCAGGACCCTTGGATCATGACCTGAGCCAAAAGCAGATGCTTAAAGACTGAGCCAACCAGGCTCCCCGTGCACTTAGTTCTAATTATCAAGCCAGGTTAAACAGGCAGTGGAGTAAATGGAATCAGTGAGTGGAGTTGAGTATAGGAAGAAAAATATAAAGTGATATGTCTGATGTCAAGGGACTGTAAAAAGTTCAGAAATGTCACATTTAAGGTGAATGTAATAAAAAGCTGTGGCTGGAATTGAAAACAAGTCATCTTTTTTTATTATTTTTTTTCAGTGACCCAAGATTCATTATTTATGCACCACACCCAGTGCTCCACGTAATATGTGCCCTCTTTAATACCCACCACCAGGCTCACCTATCCCCCCTCCCCTCTCCCCTCCATAACCCTCAGTTTGTTTCTCAGAGTCCACAGTCTCTCATGGTTCATCTCCCCTTCCAATTTACCCCAATTCACTTTTCCTTTCCTTCTCCTAGAGCTCTCCATTTTATTCCTTATGTTCCACAAGTAAGTGAAACCATATGGTAATTGATTTTCTCTGCTTGGCTTATTTCACTCAGCATAATCTCTTCCAGACCAGTCTATGTTGATACAAAAGTTGGATATTCATCCTTTCTCATGGCTGAGTAATATTCCATTGTATATATGGACAACATCTTCTTTATCCATTCATCTGTTGAAGGGCCTCTCTGCTCTTTCCACAGTTTGGCCATTGTGGACATTGCTACTATGAACATTGGTGTACATATGGTCCTTCTTTTCACTACATCTGTATCTTTGGGGTAAATACCCAGTAGTGCAATTGCAAGGTCATAGGGTAGCTCTATTTTTAATTTTTTGAGGAATCTCCACACTGTTTCCATCCCCAAACTACTAGAACTTATACAGCAATTCAGTAATGTGGCAGGATGCAAAATCAATCCACAGAAATCGGTTGCTTTCTTATACACTAGTCATGAAAATATAGAAATGGAAATTAGAGAATTGATTCCATTTACTATAGCACCAAGAACCATAATATACCTTGAAATATACCTAACCAAAGAGGAAAATGATGTACTTGAGGAACTACAAAACACTCATGAAAGAAATTGAAGAAGACACCAAAAGATGGAAAAGCACTCCATGCTCATGGATAGGAATATTAAACATTGTTAAAATGTCTATATTGCCCAGAGCAATCTATACTTTCAATGCCATCCCAATCAAAATTCCACTGGCATTTTTCAAAGTTCTGAAACAAACAATCCTAAAATTTGTATGAAACCAGAAAAGACCCCGAATCGCTAAGGAAATGTTGAAAGAGAAAAACAAAGCTGGGGGCATCACATTGCCTGATTTCAGGCTTTACTACAAAGCTGTGATAACCAAGACAGCATGGTACTGGCACAAAAACAGACACATAGACCAATGGAACAGAGTGGAGAGTCCAGGTATGGACCCTCAACTCTATGGTCAAATAATCTTCAACAAAGCAGGAACAAATATCCAGTGGAAAAAAGACAGTCTCTTCAATAAGTGGTGATGGGAAAATTGGACAGCTATGTATAGAAGAATGAAACTTGACTATTCTCTCACACCATACACAAAGATAAACTCGAAATAGATGACAGACCTCAGCATGAGGCAGAAATCTTTCAAAATCCTAGGGGAAAACAGAGGCAGTAACCTCTTTGACATCGGCCACAGCAACTTCTTCCAAGACATGCCTCCAAAGGCAACGTTTTGAAACAAAAGCAAAAATGAACTTCTAGGACTTCATCAAGATAAAAAGCTTCTTCACAGCAAAGGAAACAGTCAACAAAACAAAGAGGCAACCCACGGAATAAGAGAAGATATTTGCAAATGACACTACAGACAAAGGGCTGATACCCAAGATCTATAAAGAACTTCTCAAGCTCAAGGCCCAAGAAGCAGATGATCATGTCAAAAAATGGGCAGAGGACATGAACAGACACTTCTCCAAAGAAGACATACAAATGGCCAACAGACACATGAAAAAATGTTCATCATCATTAACCATCAGGGAAACTCAAATTAAAACCACATTGAGATACCACCTTATACCAGTTAGAATGGCCAAAATCAATAGGACAGGAAACAAGTGTTGGAGAGGATGTGGAGAAAGGGGAACCTCTTTCACTGTGGGTGGGAATGCAAGTTGGTGCAGCCATGTTGGAAAACGAGTCATAACGGATCTTATATATTACCTTAAAGAAACTGATTTTACACTGTAAGTAGTTGGTCTCAATATGTTTTGATCATGCACCTCTATATGTAAAATTTTCATACACAAACCACCATCATAAATGTTTGTATTATTTGTAAGGAAATATATGTATTGTTTTACTAATCTAGTACATAATACATTATAAAAACCCACAAATAGAGATACAATAAAGGGGCACCCAGGTGGCTCAGTCAGTTAAGCAGCGTCCATTAGCTCAGGTCATGATCCTGGAGTCCCTGGATCTAGCCCCAAGTTCCGAGTTGCATAGGGCTCCCTGCTCAGCAGGGAGTCTGCTTCTTCCTCTTCCTCTGTCCCTCCACCCACTTTTGCTCTCTCCCTCTCACTTACTTGCTCACTCTGTCTCTCAAATAAAGACATAATTCTTTTCTTAAAAAAAGAAAAATATAGTGAAATAAAGATGAATTAAATATTTCAAATAATTATTTCACTTTTAAATATTATTAGTAATGTTTTTTTAAAGTCGATAATCATGATAGCTTTGTGTTAGTACCTTCTTTTTCAAGGCACAATATATACTTATGTAACATCTATCATTAACAATAAAAGATATTAATCATATTTCATATGGCCTTTTTGATAATTTCACATTTTTTTGATCAAAATAACTTCACCATTTTTCTGACCTTACTGATCAGATTAAGCTGTTAAGGATTTTACCTATTTTAGTGGCTTAGAAAGAGATTTATTACACACTGAAAAAATATCATTATGACAATTTTTTTATTATTTGATAATTTTTACACTGTATTCTTTATTTCCAATTGTGGTTTCTATGCAGGAAATTGTATCAATTTCTTACCTGTTTATTTATGGTAGCTTTTGTCAAAACAAATGTAATCAATAAAAAATCTACCTAGTTTATGTAATCTGAACTATAAAGCACTGAGCTGAAAATAATTAAATACCTGAAAACAACACAATTTAACTTTTTGGGGCAAATTTTACCCTAGCTTTACTTTATTTCATGTAGTCCATATGACACTGGTTGTCTGATATATGGACCAAGAAAGCATGCTGTTGTCAATGTAGATATTGAATATTATTAATGAGCAATCTCTTTTGTAGTTTTATAAAAATATATATAAATATTATGATATTTTTTCACAATGTAATAAATCATGTTGGGCATTATTATGGGTTAAATGTTTCTGTTCTCCTCATATTCATATGTTGGAATCCTAACTCCCAATGTGATGGTATTAGGAAGTAAGCTCTTGGGAAGTGATTAGATTGTGAGGTCAAATCTTCATGAATGGGAATAGTGTCCTTATAAAAGAGACCCCAAAGGGTTTTCTCATCCCTTTCACCATATGAGGACACAGCTAGAAGACAGAACCAGGAGGTAAGCCGTCACTTTGCTGGCACCTTGACCTTTGACTTCTCAACTTCTAGACTTGTGTGAAATAAATACTTGTTGTTTAAGCCATCCAGGCTTGTTTTGCCACAGCAGCCTGAATGGACTAATAGAAGCATGTATCCAAATGCTAGATAGAGAAATAGTATTGTTAAACTTTTGTTTCAGAAAAATGTTTCTGGTTATAGTATGGAGAATTTTGAGGCTAGAGAAGGAGATATTTCATATGAAGAATAGTGAGGACTTGAGCGAAGTCAGTGACTGAAAGGATTGAGAAATAGAATGGACTGCTGGAGATATTAAAGATGTGGTGTGACCAGATATGGTAACTGGTTAGATGTCAGGCTGAAAGAAAGAGAGATGTCTAGAATGGGTTCTAGGTAGACCATTTGGCCAAATGCATGATGATGGTGGCATTTATTGAGATGAAAAATAGAAAAAGGAGATAGAATCTTAATAAAGCTAATAGGGTTTCAAGTCTGACCTGTAAGGAGTATAGAAGTTACCACTCTGTCCTAAACAAGTAAAAGCCTGAACAAACTGAAAAATCAACAACCCCTCTTAGATCTGTCAAAGAAGGGAGGTCCCAGGACAAACTGCTGCTTCAAAAACTATAAAGATAGACAGGTAGATATAAAGAATCACAATTTGCCAGAGCAGAAACTTCTATAAAAATCAGTGCCAGAGTAGAAAAATCTATCATGTAATTGAGGATTTTTGGAGGCTTATGGTGGGCAAGTCTAATAGTTAAAAACTTCAGGGGGCCCGGTCATAAGAGGTTGCCCACACTTATGAGTTTTACCTCCAAGATATCTACCAGATGTTCACAGTGAATATCCAAGAAAAAATCCCTTCAGACCTCTGGAAGGGGGAGGGTAAAAAGTAACTCTTTTGAAACATGCCTTCTGTTTTCTTGACAAGACCTGACCTTGGGAGAAACTCAGAGCCAAACCTGCTGGAGTTTTATCAGAGCCCAACTTAACCTAGTGGTGGAGAGATACCCATCTCTAGTCCCCTCTAGTTTACCTGCCCCAGTTAAAGCGGGATAGAACTGAGAAGCACTGGTGAAGTTATCTAGGCACAAACAGTAATTAGAAAAATGCACCAAGATTGAAATGCACAGGGAAAGTATTAGAACAATGGTTCATAAACTTTATTGAGTCACCTTCTGACTTTAAAATTCTGAATCTCCTCTTCTGAAAATAGAAATAGTATATAGATAATAATAATAGAAAAAGAATATATATATACATATATGTATATATATACATATATGTATATATATATGTATATGTATATATATAGTATTAAAGGCTTAGCTTCAGGAGTTTTATTGGATCCTTAATTCAGGATCAGAGTTTAATCACCTCTGATTTACAGGAAAAAGACTCGACACCAGATTCCTGAGAAAAACATGAAATTTAATTATAGTCCTGATGAGTTTCATCATTTAAGAAAAAGGGGCACTTACAAAACAAGCATAAGTGGCTGAAAAGAGAGAGACTATACAAAAATTTGTAAATAAAGGGATGAGAGTCTTTTAAGAAGGTAGCTGAATTGAATCATATCAAAAGTTGAACAAACACATTTAAGTGTACACATATACATGTATTCTTATATATTTATGAATATATGACTGTAATATGTATTCAAATTTTGATGTATGTATATTTCTATGGGTGTGGATATGTTTGTGTGGGGTGTGTGCTTAGCTTAAAAACACTGCATACAATAGGAGGAAT
The DNA here is from genome assembly GCA_002007465.1 of Ailurus styani. Lineage (NCBI taxonomy): Eukaryota > Metazoa > Chordata > Mammalia > Carnivora > Ailuridae > Ailurus > Ailurus styani. The sequence continues at coordinate 591,799 of LNAC01000113.1, forward strand.
TGATGGAGTAAGAAGGACCCTACTGGGGCTGTGGATTTAAAGAAAATGAAGAAGGGCTGGAATAATTGCTGAGGGGAATGGGAAATAGGCCAGATAAGAAAAATGCACTAGGATTGCCAAGCAGTTGTGGTTACCTCTGAGTTTGGATACCATAAATTTGCTATGGTACTAATCTGAAAGATCATCTGGTTTTCTGTAGTGTACACAATAACATGGGTGCAGGTTCAGAAGCAGAGGAGGCAAATGGCTACATTAATCCAGTGTTTCTCAAAAGGTGAAAAAGAGAATATCAGAATCATCTGGGAATCTTTTTAAACTGCACATGTCTGTAACTCAGGACCAGGAAAATAATTTTTGCAATAACGTACCAGTGAGTGTTGAATGGATGGAGAAAGAAAAGCTAGAAAAGGCTTGTGTTAATGACCACATGTCACAAAGTTGGTAAAATAGAAGAAGTAGAATGAGTGGAATTAAAGCACAATTTATTACTGAGTTTGTGATAATAAAATGATTAAATTAGATTCAAACATGTTCAACATTATAAAATGTAGTGGAAAATCAGATATTTTTAGATGTTAAAAAATGGATGTGGAGAATAAATTGGTTATGTAGGACAATCAGATTGAGCAAATAGTGTCTTTAGAGGTGACATCATGCAATGTCTTACCATGTGCTAGAGCCATTTCAGCTGTTTAGTTCTCAACTAGATCTCTCTGGGGAACTCCAGCAAGTTACTCTGCCTTGTTCTGTCTGATTTCCTCGTCCTAAAATGCATGTGTTTGTTGCGATACTTAAATGAGTTAATATGTTTAGAACACTTAGCACCATACCTGATACCTATTCCACACTTGAAAGATGGTAGGAACTATGATTACTAAATCTCAATCTTACCTTTATTATACAGATGTGAGTCCAACTAACAAGAATTCCCACTCGACGGAAAAATGTGTGTTTTTGTGGTTTTTAAAATAAAAGCTGAAATCTACACAGAATTATCCATAGAGGTCAGTGTTTCCTCAAATGTTTACATTTCAATCAACTTGTAAAATAGATGATTGACAGGTTTATCTCCCAGCCTTTACTTCCCAACAAGCTGCTAACTACACTCATCATTTCATATCAAGTAAATCGGATCCTTCAAACTTAATTCTGCATAGCTTTCTCATCTTGCTCATTGTGACATGTATCAACCATGGTTCTCCTTTATTGCCTTCATGTCATCCTTTGCATAATCCCATAACAGTAGGCTGTAAGAATTGTTTTCTGAAAGAATTGGGTTTTCTATCTGGAGATTAGAAAGCAAAGAAATCATCATTAAAATATGTCACAGAGAATAAGACACAAGACATATGACTTCCTATCACACTCGGGTCTGGCTAATGCTACTACATACCTATGTCTCTTATGTCTGTTAAAATATAAATCTCATTTTCTTGGTCTCCATACCCAGCCATTTTAGATATTCAAATTTATCAGCCTAAATAATCATTATCTATGATAATGGTTACCCGTGATAGGTTTCTGAATATTGACCAAGTGTAAGGACGATAACAATGAAGTGGTGCAGCTATATGGAAGCCTAAGCACATGCACATAAACAAATCCAAAACAAGCAAACAAAACTTATTTTCATACTTTTCATTTTATTTTCTTTGTTTTTGATCTTGTACCAGGTGCTATATTTCTGAGGAGTAGAAAAAAAATGGGATGCCTATGCAACCTCTTAAATAAATGTAACTAAGGATATATCATCTTACGTTAAGCTTCTGGGGAACAAGAAAGCAGACGACCTGGCAGTCTACAAGGTATTCCGCATGGCCCATGATGTAAAAAGCCAGAGCCAAAAAATCAGTCTCTGTGATCCAGACAATTACCAAAAAAAAAAAAAAAAAAAAAAAAAAAAAAGAGAGAGAGAGAGAGAGAAAGAGATGAATGATTTGATTCAAATGAAATTATTTCATCTCACCATTTCTCTTGTTCTCATATTTAAATTGATCTTTTCTCTTCTGAGCCACAAAATTATAGTATTTTGAAAATATATTTTAGCTTTCAATTAATCAAGGAAAGCGTGGGGCACCTGGGTGGCTCAGTGGGTTAAAGCCTCTGCCTTTGGCTTGGGTCATGATCTCAGGGTCCTGGGATAGAGCCCCACATCGTCCTCTCTGCTCAGTGGGGAGACTGCTTCCTCCTCTCTCTCTCTGCCTACTTGTAATCTCTCTCTCTGTGTCAAATAAATGAATAAAATCTTTTAAAAAAAATTAAGGAAAGTGTGACTCTCAGTAATTTAGCAGATATTTGAAGAATAAAACTTTAAAATGATTTTGTTTTATTTTTACAACCTCCTCTCTTGTTTGATGATTTTTATTAACTTGTACATGATAATGATTTACTGTGATACTTTTACAAAAAAGACTTAGAGACACTCTGTCCTTTAGAATTTCAAATGAAAAATGGCATTGTTGAACCAGAGCATATGTTCATTTCTTTTGGTGTCTTACCCACAAGATATACATACACCAGTAAACTCAGAGACAAAAACTGTGAGTTCTTAGTAGAATCTCAGAATCTGACATGAGGTCACACTGCAGTTAGTCAATATTCTGATTTTCATGAAATACTTCAGTCATAAAAAATAGAAATAAGCAATATCAGATATTTTTGAGAAATGGTTTTGTTAGATTACTTCATTTCTCCTGATGTAAATTTTTAAAAATGAGTATAGTTTTATAAATAATGAAAAAGCAGAAAGTCTACATAGGTTGAAACAGCAGAGAAATTATTTTTCCTGGACAAGTTTCTTCTTAGACAATAACACTAATAATTTGTCCACAAGGGAACTGAATACCAACCTGGCAACTCTTGGAGATTTCCATGGAACACAAATGAAAAGTTATGAACAAAGGAGCGAATATCCTTCTAAACATTGAAAGTCAGCAATGCTTAAGAGAACCAAATTGCCCAAATTCATATATAACTCTTTAGAGATATGTTAGTTCACTTAATTGTCAGAAAACCAATCAAGGCTGATTTAATTATCTCCATTGTACAGATTAGAAAACTAGCACACTCAAATTGAGGAGATTTGCTCTGTTGGGATGGTTAATGAGAAACACAAATAGAATTTAATATCATTTTGCTATTTTTACCTTTGTTAATTTACAACAGTATAACTGCCAATTCAAATTTTGTAATCATGGAAGGGTATATAAACAATGAAATCCTTATAATAGCTTGCATTTTTATATATACGCAAATATATGTATATAAATAAATATGCATCAATATACATGCATATAATTTTATGTACATAAAATAAATTAATTCCATACATACTAGTCTGAAATTTGCTTTGTTACCTCATTTTTATTTTTCAGTATATCACTAAGAAGATCAGGGATCTTTTTAAGTGCACCCACTCACAACTTTGGTCATGTTCTTTTGCTTTATTTCTAATAGGCTATATGTGTTATTCTAATTGATTTGTAGGGTCATTTTTCATTGTATTAAATATCTTGGTCCCATTTTTGTTACATATTTCACAAATATATCTTCCCAATATGTCATCTGAGAGTTTTTTGTTTGTTTTTACTTTGTCCATTCATAATTCAGAGTTTTGTATTTAAAGAATCAAATCAGGTTTTTTATAAATTTATGACATTTGTACTTTATGCCTTACTTAAGAATTTTTTTAATTAAGTGATGATAAAAATTAGCATCTTAATATTCTAGAATTAATTTAAAATTTTTATAGGTAATTTCTAAAATTATAAACTAATTTATAAAAAATAAATTCTATGTTTGCTTTAATGTGAGGTAGAGCTCTAAATTTATCTTAAGATATATAATCAATTATTCCAGTATCAATTTTTCCCTTCTTTAATATTAAAAGGTTAAAAGATAATCTTCAAATATATTTATATCTATTTCTGGACATTCTCTTTTGTTCCAAGGATCTGTTTATCTATTTCTATGCTAGAGTTTTATTGCTTTTATTATTGCCAATAGGCAGATTTTTTAAAAAGCCAGCATTTAACAAGAGGACCAAGAGCCCTTTGGCTAGTGGGGGCTGCCATGGGTGTTGAGAGGAGAAACACCAGGATGGAGTGTGTTGGTGTACAGGTATGCCGCCATTGCAGTCTAGATGCAGATTTCCACATAGTGATCAACACCTACCAATGAACCCTCATTTTTATTTACAAAAATATTATAAACAAACAAAGCATAAGGTGATTCAAATCTTGTATTTCAGCTTGTGTCCAAAGAAAAAATATTCTCTCTGAAGCTAATCATGGTGGATTTTCTGTGAAAATGAGCATTCCTATAAGCACATGCTTCTTCCATTAAGTCTATTTTCTTTCCTATTTATTTTCTCAAACCATGTGATTTTTTTTGAGTAATTTAACAAATAAATGTGATGACCTGGGACTTCTGAACTTATGTCTTAAGAGACCTTAAGTTTCTGATTTCATTCTAGGAAGGCAATTGCCGGGTTAAGAATTCCAACTACACTGCTTCAGAAAATGGCTACATGTAGAAAGAGAGAGGCTGAAGGTTAAGAAAGTACAAAGGGAAAGAAAGGGGACCCCCAGATGTTCCAGCACCCATGATAACCTCACCATGAGTGAGTAAAGCCATCTCACAGTGTCCATCTATTTGAGCTACCTCAGAGAACACCACACAAGGGTAAGCTAAGCTGTACCACTGAGTCCTGCACAAATTGTAGACCAAATAAATGGATGCTGTCAAAAGCCTAAAAGTCTTAAGAAGATCCTTTTACATAGGAGTGTACATCTGAAAAAAAAATACTACTATATTATTTTTCTGGTTTTACTTATTTAAGCTTCCACATGAATTTTAGTCTTAGCTCTGAATTTTTGCATAATATCTCTTACTATTTTGTTTGGAGTTGCAAAAAATGTATACATTATTTTGGGAGAACGTGATATCTTCATAATGCTCTTACAGATTTTCCAGAGGAGAGTTTGAATTCTCCTGTTTTGGAAAGGAGGGTCTAATTTAGTTTTGCCTTTTTTGCCCCTGTGTACACCTTTTGTCTTTGGACAATACAGTTAGTGTCTGGCTGATGAGAGGAAAGAGAGATAAAAATTTATGTCTCCTGATGTTAATAAGATCTGGAGGCAAGATTTTAAAAAAAAGTGTGGGGGGGAATTCTACAAAAGAAAATGTGAAAGGATTCTCACTAGTCCTTGGCCAACTCCTAAGCTATGAATGTACAGGATGACATAAAATGAGACCAAGCATAGAACATCTGGTGAGATGTGGGAGCTGAAAAGCAATTCAAGAGTTTCTACAGAGCTGGAGAGATGTAGTTCTGGCTAAGTCATAATAGAGAGACCTCATTAACTTCTCAGGTGATTTATTTACAAGCAAGAAAGTCCAGGCCCCAAAAGAAAAGGGAGTGTACAGTAGCAATGAAGAAAAAATTGAATTATTAAAAGTTTAAACCAAGTCTTAACACAATAAAATAAGCTGCCAGTAATTTAATTGCTGGATGAACAAAATACAGTATGTGATCCTCAAAAATAAAAGCCTCCAAAACCTCCACAATGTATCATGCAAGATACTCAGTATGTTTATTTTTTTCAAAATATGTTTAAAAATTACTAGTTAGATGGAGAAGCAGAAACAATTGTTTGGTGATTAAAAAATAAACTAGCCATTAGATGCAGATATAGAATAATTTAATGCTGAAGTCAACAGACAAGAACTTCAAAATAATGACTGCTTTGTTTTTAACTACAGAATATATGGAGAAGATGAATGAAATAAAGGAACTTTCAATAGATATCTATAATCTACACAAAATAAATATACATTCCAGGAATTCAAATAAGCCATATCAAATTAAGCAGTGACTACATGAAGTTAACAGCAGACTAGAACACAAGAGTCATAAAGTCAAAAATTAGTTAAGAGAAAATATAAACTATGGAGAGAAAAATAATTTTTTAAGAAAGAGCAGAAATAAAAAAGCAGGTGGTATAGTATTAATAAGCTTAATTAACTACATGTAATTAGAATACCAGAAGAAGAAGAGAATGACATGGATGTAATTTTTTTTAAAGAATGGTAGGGGTTTTCTAATTTGATAAAAGTACAAACTCATGAATTTTAAACTTAAGCAAAAGTCAAGCAATTAAAGAATACAGCTTCTAACCATATCATAGGAAACTTGAAGAAAAGCAAAGACAATGAAACAATCTTAAAAATAACCAGAGGAAGAAGAGATGGTCTTCTTTCTGGGTGGTTTGGTCGGTTAAGTGTCTGACTTCAGCTCAGGTCATGATCTCAGGGTCCTGGGATGGAGCCCCATATCTGGTTCCCTGTTCAAAGGGGACTCTGGTTGTCCCTCTTCTGTTCCCCCTGCTCATGCTTTCTTTTTCTCTCAAATAAATAAAAACAATCTTAAAAAAAAAAAAAGAATAACCAGAGAAGGAAGACGTTTCTTGCCTTAACACAATATTTCATCTCTCAGCAGTAATTACAGAAGTCATGGGGGGACTGGCTGGCTTAGTACATGTGACTCTTGATCTCAGAGTCATAAGTTCAAGCCCTACATTGGGAGCAGAGCCTACTTTACAAATAATAGTAACTAGATAGATAGATAGATAGATAGATAGATAGATAGATAGATAGATACACACACACACACACACACACACACACACATATATATATATCTGACATATATAGATATGTCAGAAAATATTAAAATGTATTCTTAATCTATGGAAAAAACCAAAATGCCAACCTAGATCTTATCTTCTGTATCATTGATCAGGAACAATAATCTTCCAAATGAAGTTAAATGCACGTGTTTTTAGATATTTATAAAAAAAAGAAAGGCCTAGTGAAAAATGGCCAACACATCTGAACTACAGGAAATATTAAAGAAAATCATTAAGCCTTAAGAGAAATGATCACAAATGGAAGAAAGAGTAAGAAGAAATAAACAGTTCCAGAAAGAGTAAATACAAAGGCAATTGTGAAAGACTACTGATTGTTTAAAGTTACAAAAGAGATAATGCTTTTTGGATTTTTACCAAAATTAAAAGTAAAGTACATGGCAACAATAGAAAAAAGGCAAGAATAAGATAAATTAACTGTTAAAAGATTCTTGCATGGTTTTGGATATGTAACCCTACTAATTTGAGGCAGACTGTAATAAGGATGTATTAATTTCTAGGGTAACCAATAAAGGAATACTGAGTCATAAAGATGTGAGTAAAAATGAAAAGTGGAATAATAAAAAAGTGTTTGTTAAAGCAATAGTAATTAATAAGGAAGAATAAAGGAAAAAAAACAAACCTAGATGAAACATATACAAAACTAGAATCAAGGTGATTTACTTAAACCCTAATATATTAGTGATTCTAAACCCTAATATATTAGAGAATTCTAAAAGTTCTCAGTTTTATGTTGTATACAAGAAACATGCTTTATAAATCATCTAGAGGTTAAAAAGTAAAATTGCAAGAAAATATGTCATGCAAATACTACTTAAAATAAAAATTGGAGTGGCTATGTTAACATCAGGGGGGGAAAGACCTTACATCAAAGAGTATTTTCAATGATAAAAAGGGATATTTTATAATTATAAAAGTTAGTTTATCAAGAAGACGTAACAAACAAAATCCATTAAAGTGAACATATACTTATTCTATACTCTAGAAATTCTACTCCTAGTTATATGAGAATTGAGTGCATATGTCCACCAAAATAAGCATATGAAAACATTCATGGTAATTCTAATCTTAAAACAGAAAATAGGACAATAATCAAATTGAAATATATTCATATAATGTAATACTACAAAACCACAAAAATATGAACTACTGACATATCTACTAACATAGATGCTTCTCAAAAATTTTACGTTAAGCAAACAAAGCCAGTCACAAAACAGAATAGATAGCATGATATAGATGAAGAGTTCTATCCTTCATGGGAAACATGGGGGTGATTAACCAAAGCACAGGAGCATGACTTTCATCTCAAATAAAGCAATGGAGTTTCTTCACCACAGATCTTGAGAGCCCCATGTTTACTTGATAGAAAATTTTCATTCACTGCAGTCATTAACTGAAGACCCTGGGAGAATTTCCTGAATTGTCCCTTTTACCTCATCACAACTGAACTTACCCAAATGAATTGAGAATAACAAGTAATTTTGTCCTCTAAAAACTGTTATTTTAACTAACCAAAGATTTGCAAATAAATCTCTTATGAATAAATTTAGTCTGGGTGATGTAGAGAAGTTAAAACATAATTTAACCTGAAGAAGTTCTACAGGACACTTTGTCAGACACTTTCTAAACAACACTGTTTTTTCTTCTAATATTATTTATTTATTTCCTTCTAATGTAATTTTAGACAAAAGATTTCCTGCCCCTTTCTTTATGTTTCCACATCCCAGAGACTGCAATTAATTTTATCCTAAGATACTGTTCAATATTAATTGAATTCTTTCACATGGATATGTGCTATTAAGAAATGGTCTTTCCTAGATTAATGTAGTTTGTTAATTTGAAAATGATTTAGTCAATATGTTTAAAAATTTATGAAGATTAATCTTCCCTTATTTCTTTGTTTTGATGTCTTTTTTTAAATGCACAATTAACCCGAAGACAGATGCTAATTAACAGATGACATTATAATTTGACTTCATTTATTACATGAGCCATTTATATCAATTCTGGAGGAGTGGAGAGACAGATTGAGGAGTTTTCCTGTTTTGAAATGTAAAGACTCTTACTGTAGTGTTTTGTGTTTAGATTTCATTACCATTCTACTTTATTTGCTTAGTCATTTATACTATTTAGTATCAGTTTTCCTTTTGATGAAGCTATAAAAAGTCATGTAATGGGGTAACAGTAATTTAATGACTAACTACGAGCTTTTAAAATCCCAAGAAATTTGTGTGACAGGTTTATAGTTGATATATAACTTCAAGTAAATTTCTTCCTGAAGGCACTTTTGTAACAACAAAATTAGGTTCCCTTAAGCATCACCATCCCTAATGTGAAAAATTAGTAACATATTGTGTTTTCAGAATATATTTTTTATTATGATGATTTCTAATCATATAAACACAAACATAAACACATATTTTTCCCTTAAAACACATTTTGTTCCACCACACTACCACCAGATTATTCATTTACCTCTCCTCTGAATGTCAGTATAATGCTTTTCTGCAACATGTTGATTACAGAGGATACTAACTCAGAAGAATGCCCCCTCAGGCAAGACTGACAGAACAATGGGAGTCCCACAGCACCAGAGAAACCAACCAGACCAAAACCATACTACAAAAAATCTAAAACTTAAACTGTCTTTAGAACAGCAACAAAAGCAGGCAGGATACACATGTTAAATATAAAGAGGATGACTGCGTGTGCTCAGGATGGCCAGAAATCCCTGTACCTACGGATGAAGGATTACTCCAGACTTTGCTGTGAAAGAGAGGAGAAGGTAAGGGGTCAACACTCAGAGATGAAGACCCTTGGCTCTTCTTTGTTCCTGCTTTTACTGGTCCTTCAGGACAATCACAAATCTTTCTCAGTTTCTCAAGCATGTGACATGTGACAAGGGGTCTTACTGGAACTAGGAGGATCTGTTTACCAGAAAGATATGATATGCTAATCTGTGTATTCTGAGAGTTCTGCTAAACATAGCCTAAGGGAAAACGCATACATCTCTTAGATCACAGGGCGGCAGTTTGGGCTATAAGAAAGCTTCAGGGAAGAAACCTCCCCCATGGCATTCCACCAGCCCAGTGGTAAATCAGGCCTCAGCCCTTCTCTGAAAGCTTCCCTGCCTTCAGCAGCCTCGGTGTTACATTTAGCAAGCCAGGTATTATGGCTGATTTCATGCTCTACCTTAACCCCACCATATCTGAAAAAAATAACACATTTAAAAAGGGTTCTGAATATACAATCCAAATAGATAAAACATCCTGGAAACAATAAGATATCTTACAAAGTTCTTACAAAACTAAAACTACTCTTACCATATGATCAATCACAATCCTAGTTATTTACTCAAAGAAGTTGAAAACTTATGTCCACACAAAAACCTAAGCAACTTTATTCATAATTGCCAAAACTTGGAAATAACCAAGATGTCCTTCAGTAAGCAAATGGATAGGTAAACCGTGCTACATCTTAAGTAATGGCATATTATTCAGAGCTAAAAAGAAATTATCTATCAAGCTATAAAAAGACATGGAGGTGAGGTGGAAAAGTAATCTAAAATGGCCGCCTCGCTGAGAGCAGAAACCGGGGATGACTCAGCACTCCTCCACTAGGTTGCTTCTGCATAGCTTTAAGAACTTCCGCGTGGCCCAAAGCCAATCAACAGAAAGACCCCACAAAAAGTTCCTAGTTTACCTATAAATGTCCGCCCCAATCATAGCCCGGTGCTCAGACTTTGGGAATGATCCTGCTGGGCGCGCCAGCGTTGATAAAGCTGTGTTCTCCCAGCTCTCCATGTGCTGCTTGAGTTTCTGGGTCACCTCAGACTTTCTGAAACAAAGGAACCTTAAGTGCTTATTGCTAAATGTATTAAGCCAATACAAGAAGGCTACATACTATATAATTCCAACTCTAAAACATTCTGAAAAAGGCAGAAGTATGAAAAGAGTTAAAAGATGAGTGGCTGCCAGGGATTGAGGAGGAGAAAGGGATGAATAGAATACAGAGAAGTTTTAAGACAGTAAAAATGCTATCTATGATACCATAATGATGGATACATGTCATTGTAAATTTTCAATCTGTAGAAGATGGACCACCAAAGTGAAACCTAATGTACACATGGACTTTGGGTGATACTGATGTGTCAGTGTATTGACATCAGTTGTGACAAATGTACCACTCTAGTGGGAGATGTAAATTATGGGGGTAGCTATGCTTGTGTGTTGGTGGAAGATAGATGAGAAATCTCTACCCTGTCCCTCAATTTTGTTGTGACTCTTTCAAAGTTCTAAAAAATTTAAGACGACACTAAAATGAAATAAATTGTATTTATATATTGTGATTACAGATGGAGTATAGCCAGCACATATTGAGCCCTGAATAAATAGGGTTGTTATTACCAGTATTAGTTGTGACTAAATAAGTGGCCAAATTGATGTATTAAAGCACCAAAGATAGATTTGCCCTCTACTCTTACCCCTCACAGGGATGTTTGGCTATGTCTAGAGACATTTCTTGACTATTACGGCTAAGGGGTACTGCCAATATCTACTGGGTAAAACTCAGAGATGCTTCTAAGCATCCTATAATATAAAATATAACCACTCCTTACACCCTAAAAATTATCTATCTGGCCTCAAATGTCACAAGTACTAAATTTGTGAAACCGTATGTGTTTTTTAGATGTAGAGAAAATAGCATGTCTTCTCTCTCATCTTTTCTTTCTGTGTGTGTGTGTGTGTGTGTGTGTGTGTGTGTGTGTGTGCGCGCGCATGCACGTGGGAGAGTTCTTAGAAGACATTTAAAGAAAAATGTTAATTTGTAACTTTTTGACCTACGGTGTATTTCATACTTAGTTCTAGAGAGGTTGATTAGTGTGTATGAAGTAACATATCTAATTTAAAAAAAAAACAGCCAATTTAAAGCTTTCTGAGTACAATGGCTTCAGATTAAAACAAATTAGATATAAATATTTCCTTTTGAGCATTCGCAACTAAACATTGCAGCTGTACTTTTGGCTTTTATTTAAATATTTACTTGTGAAATTTGTCATCAGGAATTTCAGAGTTTGGGGCATGTATGCAGCACCTGTATTTATAAACAATAATTTAATTAATATTAATACTATAATCAGTGAAGAAAAATGGTCTGTTAATATATAAAGAATATTTGAATATAAGAAGGGCTCCTATGGTTTATAAGTAAATGACATTTCTCTAGAAATTAACTTCTTAATAAAATACCTACCTGTATTTTACCAATTAATTGTTCCTATTACTGATAGTTCTTAAATTGATAGTTTAAATTGTTGACATATGTGAAGTATTCAGAAGATATATGAAACTTATTATAAATATAAATGTTTTCCATGATATTCTCCTCATGATATAAAAATATGACCATCACTTACAGGTGGCTTTGCCTTGAAAATATTTTTAAAATAATAGTATGAATTTTATTTTTTAAGCCATGCCATTTGAATTGCCCACACATATTCCATTCATCCTGTATTTATTAATTTATTAATTTTTAATTTCTACTTCCTTTTATTGCTATTGTTTTGAGAACGAATGCCAGATTTAGCAAATAAAAATATAATTAAATTTGTATTTCAGGAAAAAAAAAAAGTAGTGTAAGTATCACAAATACCGGATGGGGCATTCTCATAATAAAAAATGTTTTTATTTATGTGAAATTCAAATTGAAGGCATCTTTTATTTTATATGGCAAGTCTATTTTGAATTCTTCTAGTAAATGCTCTCTTGTGTCCTTTTTTTTTACTGTGTTATGTTTGTCACCGTAAAATACATCATTAGTTTTTGATAGTGTTCCAAGATTCATTGTTGATGTACAACACCCAGTACTCCATGCAATATATGCCCTTGTTAATACCCACCACCAGGTCACCCATTCCCCCAACCCCCTCCCCTCTAAAACCCTCAGTTTGTTTCTCAGAGTCAAGAGTCTCTCATGGTTCATCTCTCCTTTCAATTTCCCCCAATTCACTTTTCCTTTCCTTCTCTTAATGTCCCCCATATTATTCCTTATGTTCCACAAGTAAGTGAAGCTATATGATAATAGACTTTCTCTGCTTGACTTATTTCACTCAGCATAATCTTGTGTCCTTTCTTATTGTGATGTTTCCCTTTTCTTTTCCATTCCATAATTTATGTTCTCACTCCAGAACTTTTTGCTTGTAATCCCTTGATAATTATATCGTTTCCCTACTGTATTTCAAATACTTAGTATATAAACCACCCCCCATGCTTAACAGATAAATGCACTCAAAAAAATCTTCATATAAATTGTATGACTTGACTATTTACTTGGATATATTTTTGTAACTTTAGATATTGACTAGTGAATTATTGATAGTTGTTTTTGTATGAAGTTATAACATATAAAGGGAAAAAAATTGACCCTGAATTGAGATGAACTTCGACCTAGCAAATATGACTTATTCTTCTACACCTTGTAAAATGATATATATGATTTTCAGACAAATGTCTTGAGCATTGGGGTTTATATTAGTACAGAAACAATTGTAGGGTTGGAAGGAATTCTTATATGTTCTTATTAAATCTAGACTTCAGTCTGTGGGTTATGCAAATTATTCAACAAATAGCCTTTTTTCCCTGGATATATAATTCCTGGGATCCTTTGCTGTATTCAAATTGTTCACAGACCAAAAGTACATGAGGTGCACTGTTATAGATAGTCTTGGTCACTCCAGGATATGAGTTAAAATTTTTTATAACTTCCAAATCAAATCATTTTCTACAAATAAATCTTGTGTTCAATAATGATTTTTATAGTAGCTACTACTTTACAGATATTTGAAAGCAAATCACTATTGTTATAACATTGTATCTCATATTATTTTGTCACCCACATACGCCTTAATGGTCTTTCAGCCTATGGGTGGATTGAAAATTTTAGGTAAATTACAAAAACATTTATATAAAACATAGACATTTCTTTTTCTTACCAATGAAAAAGAAGATACTGATGGCCATATTTTACCTCAGTTTAATGAAGACAGTTTTAAAACTACGTGAATTTAGACATCAGACAATTTTTTACTGTATTTTTGTCTCTACTAAATTTCTACTAAAATAATGCCAATTCAAAATCAAGAGTATAAAAATTATAAAAACTGTAATAGGATTACTATTACATATAGGATTAAATTAGAAGCTCCCAGATATAAGCTAACATTTGTTAATACTTACAAATCAAATAATTTTCTACTAATCAATCTTGTGTTTTATGATTATATTAATAATAGCTAACTTTTCTTAACTATTATATGTTTTATATACATCGTTTCACTTAAACGTTTTAAAAATCCCTTCAAATTAGACATTAGAGAAGTCACATTGCAGAGCTGTCTATCACCAAGGCTCTTAGAATGCTCATCCTTTGAGATGAATAAATAACCAGACTCAATCAATACACTAGCAATTAATTAAACCTTGCAATATTGCCTTTATATGGTCTTTGTCTCATAATTGAGAATATATGTAGCTTTTTCATCACATGCTTCTTGGACAGAGCAACTTCCCAATTATTATAAATTTTCACTTTCCTTTAGTTCAGATCAGATCAGGATATAAATCTTAAAATCTTATAGATGAAAATCAGTTAAGGATGAAGAAATCCTTGAAATTCTCTGAAGGCACAAACATTTCTCCACCAAGCCCTCTAATCTTAATTTATGCTTCACTTACCTTTATCTCATATTAGCCATGTCTTTAAGAAAACTGTAATATGATTAATAGGACAAATGTTTAATTTGATTTAGCAGTCACAATAGTAGAATTCTTTGAACTATAACTTAATGCAACACTGTTGTTTTGTTTCACATGTTCCTGTTTTTTGTTTGTTTTTGACTATCTGATAATATCTCATCTTTTCCCCAGCCAATGATCGATATGGTTCAATATCATCATAGCCTTTGGTATTTTGGGAATTCCTTAAGTGGCTGATGTTGTTACACATAATCCATAAAAAGTTTCTGACTCTATGGGATACTTATAATTTTTTTAATTTAATTTAGTGGAAGCAACCAATTGTAATACATTAAAAATTAGAATAGGATTTCAACATATTTTGAATAACAACACATCTTGCTATAAATGTATTATCACATTGAATCTGTGTTCTTTTAATATATAGCATTAAGCAGAAAACTGATAAGATAATATTCCTTATATTCAGAAACTTTAACATTTCATTCATAACATATACTGCTAATATTTTGAAAAAAACTAAAAATAAGTTAAAATCTTACCATTGCCTTAGTCTTTTTATTTATATAAAGCATAGTTTCAAATTTATTTTCATATTAATCCATATAGATAAGCTGTTTGCTTAAATTTTGAAAGTATTATTAAGGACTTTATGCTTCCAACATAGGAAAATTTTTATACATGTAGGTTTTAAGACCATCCTCTTGAATTAAATTTAAAATGAATATGTCTGAGGCAGAAGGCTGTAAATCTGCACTTGTCTCATTATCTTATTCTTTGCGCCAACTCAATAAATTCCAAATGAAATTATAATGTTTCCGAACATTTGCTAACATGCCAATTGAATCTACACTACATCAAGTAAATTAGATGAGAGTTAAAAGTGCTCCTGAGAAGCAATATGATGAATAACAGATAAGACGATATTTTAAACAGAACAAGAGTTACGGGTTTAAGGGTAAACCACTGACCTCTATGTTAGAAAATATTGTGGAAAGTACTTTCTAAATTGACTGTT